>APFE030353253.1:0-28089 GCA_000404065.3 Pinus taeda
CATATTCGGGTTCACAATGTTTTCCATGTATCAGTTTTAAAGAAATATGTGTATGACCCTAGACATATTATAAGTTGGTAGGACATTCAAGTAAGGAAAGATTGTCATCAAATGTAAACTGAAATGAAATACGAGTAAAACAACTGATTTAATTGTTATGTGTTTCAGGTGGAACCGGAAGGAGAGTTCCTGGTCGAACCAGTGAACATATTATATCAGAGAAGAGTAGAGCTGCGGAGAAAGGTCATCAGCCAGGTTAAAGTGCAGTGGCAGCACTTTGGGCCTGAAGAGGCCACCTGGGAAGATGAACAAATGATGAGGAATACTTATCCCAGACTGTTTTTAAATGAGTAGCAACATCGAGACGATGTAGACTTTTAGGAGGGGGAGATGTAACACCCCTTGTTAAAAGTAAATGCTAGTAACTAGTGAAGTAATTATGAAACAAAGACTTTATTTAAAAATGTGTAATTCTGTTGTTAATGTTTTATTAATAAAAAGACAGTTGTGTTGGTACCATGTGGAATTGAGTTATGATTAATCATAGTTAGTAACTGGGAAATCAATTACCCTAACTACCTGGAGGTAGTTGAAACCCCAAGGAAAAGGGGAAAGATGCCAACTCTGGTTAGGATCAGAGGGCAGAGAAAAAATGATAAGGAAAGCTATGCTGGTTAGGATCAGATAGCAGAAGTGGAAAAGGAATTTTCCTGTGCACGCTACGTCTAGTTAGGATCAGATAGCGTAGCATTGACTGGCGAAGTCCAGTGATACTGCGGTCGAGTAGGACCTGCAAGTGCTTGGGGGTGGAAGCTCAGAGAAGACTTCCTACGGACGGGAGGATTGACAAGCATTATAAAGAAGTTTGGCACAGAAGCAGGTAAGGCTTCTTGCTTATGTAAACTGTTAAAAGTTGAATTGTTTATTGTTGTTCTCTACAGAGAAAAGTGAAAATAAGCTAAATGTTAACTGCTTCTATTATGGGATAGTGTCGAGAAAATAAATAGGATACTCTCTGTACATTATGGACAACAAATCCAGCCTTAGAGAAATAGGCACGGATAACTGTGTAAATTAAATAATAGAGTCTGCGGTTACAGCACTCTAATGAAACCCTTGTAAGTATTCTTTAAGTGTTGTATTTACAGTATGTTTACCTACTCGGACAGAACCCTGTATATACGAAACAGGAATGAGGAAACACGAACGAGTTTACTCAAAAGCTGGAGTAGTGATACATGCAGATATATATATATATATTAACTATATAGCAAAAACAACGAAGCATATAGTCATTTGTAACTTGGATAGGGTAAAACCCTGGAATATATGTATGCACCGAAAACATAACCTTATAAACATTAGTCGGGCCGAAAGGCACAGACATTCTGTGCGTAATACAAAACGAAAGAGGTAATGGAGCTATCAGTATAAACAAAGTTAATCACAGAAATTACATTATCTCTTTGCTTAAGCGTCGAAGACAGGAATAACTTTCTGAGACAGTACAGTAAACATTCTCATTGAAATAACTGATAGAGAAACGCATATATGAATGATAACATATAAATAAATTATCCATTGCTTATTCCTGTTATTAAATGCAATGATGAGAGAAAAGAATGAGGGCCGAGGCCGGCCATGGTAATCACACATAATATGTAACCCTTCGGCCGGTTAACAACAGGCATCCGCTATGATGAAACCCCTCATGCCGAGCCATGGCTTACGCTTGGCTGGCTGAGGCATCGAGCTGGACAAATACAAACCCCATGCCATTTTATTAAGCAAGAAAAACCGAACTAGAATAGTGAACCTGAGCACAAATACACAGATGCATTCAACTTGGAAAAATCGCCATCAAACTATATATATGGAAGAGCGAATGCTCTCAGTAATGTAAAGACACAGTATAAATCAAAACCTGAATTCATTAATTATCTGCGTATCTATACAATGGAAACCACTGAGTCAAACCCTTACGGGTCAAGAAATTACAATTCAAAATGAAGTCATGACTACGTTCTGGAGAACCAGCAATCCCATACAAAAAGAGTGTAATAGTCTACAGAGTATTGAAATGAAAGCTAAGGCTAGAAGGCCTCTTGGCGGAGAAGTTCCTAACTGGGTGATAGGAACTGAGCAAACCCGCCGTCCCTGTCATGGGAATAACCTCTCAGTACAGGCCCGAGACGAAAACTTAAAACGAGAACTAAGTCTCCGTGACTTACCCGAGATTGTCGATTAGAAACAAGGGGCAATCCCGCTTCCTTGAGAATTATCTCTACCTGTCCGGAGGAAGTGACAACACCCACCTGTGTAAATTAAACAACCAAATCTTAATACCTGTGCAGAGGAAACGTGAGACAACATTAAAACTGTAATAGAACCTCAGCCATGGAGAAATCTCAGAGACTGTATCTTGAGCTCAGAAGGAATTTAATGTTACCTGAATAAATAAACAGAGGTTATGCTTTGAAGAACGATTACCTTCATAACGGTGGAAGGCCGAAGACCTGTGTAACCACAGAAGAATGCTAAGGAGCAGTGTTCTGCCAATACACTGAAGAATGCGAAAATGAAATAAAACAAGCGCCGAAGGCGGAATTCATCTATATATAACAGAGACCATAGTTACCGTTTCGTGGCATCGTGAGAGCCCTTGATCTGCAGAAGGACGATCTCCACCGTCGGATAGCCGGTGAACCTCCAAGTAGCTTTGGCGCGAAGCTGCCTAGCCAAGCGGCCAGGCTGTAAAGCACCGTGTGTCACATGGGCTAGTGACATCCAGCCGTTGATCTCACCAAATGGACGGAGATGCATCAACCGCGGCAGAACCGGACAGTGGACAGTAGGCTCGAGGTATCTCGGGAGAGGTGGCTTTAAAAGGTAAATAAATTGCACAGTATGCGGACCTTTGTACACAGAACATGACGTGGAATGATCTTTGTAAACCTCGTAACCTTTATATAAATATGGACTGTGTATTGTGCGCACCTTATAGACATAGATATAGTTAATGTCATCACCTTTGTATATTATGCACCCATTCGGTGGTTCTTATGGGTAAATCAACCTGGTATTATAATGTATATATGTGTAGGATTATTGATGATGTAATTAAAAGTAAGAATGGAGTGGTTAATAGATATTAAATATTTTTTTTTTTGTAATGTTTGGAGCGTGACACTATTTTCCAACGGAATCTAATCTTCTTTTAAGTCTTCTTCAAATACTTGAATGGTCCAAATGATTTTATTTCCTCAAATTAATTAATTATATGATTTCCACACGTTTTTTCATATTTGATTTAATTTCTAGAAATATATCTATATTATATCTATATATATATTATTCTATTATGTAAGAAAATGAATTAATAGATATAAATTATTTGATTTATAAGGTTTTCTTATTTTGTTTATTTTCCAAAAAAGCTAGAAGAAATTAGATTTATTTTATTATTTATTATTTTTGTTTGACTTATCTATTTTGAAAAATTGTTTTTTTTTATTATTTGTTATTTTTATTTGATTTATCTATTTTCTAATTACTTTTTATTTTCTCACTATTAGAAATCTTATTCTCATTATTAGAAATCTTATTTGATTTATAGAGTCTGGTTCTTATTTAATTTATTTTCAACCAGAAAAATAGGTTTTTCCCTGCGTTTTATTTTCTTTTAGTTATGAATTTTTTTTTTGTAAATTAATCATTCTTAGGATTTATTTTTTAGTTATGAAAGCAAATTAGTAAATTAATTATTATTAGATTTATGGGAATTTTTTTTTAATTAAATTAGTAAATTAATTATTATTAGTCTCTTTTTTTTCTTTTAGTTAGGAAAACAAATTGGTAAATTAACTATTATTGGATCTATAGGATTTTCTTTAGAAATTTTTGGTTAGGTTTTATTTTTCTTTCTAAGAAATTAACAAGGAAATTATATTTTTTTTTCTAGGCTTTATTTTCTTTTAGTTATGAAAACAAATTAGTAAGTTAACTATTATTAAATCTATGAGATTATTTTTAGAAATTTCTGGTTAGCTTTTTTTTTTTTTTTTCCTTTGGCTAGGCTTTATTTTCTTTTAGTTATGAAAACAAATAAGTAAATTAGCTATTATTAGATTTATTAGATTTATGGGATTTTCTTTAGAAATTTTTGGTTATGTTTTATTTTTCTTTATTATTTTTCTTTAGGATTAATAGAAAAGTAGGATTTAATTTTATCTCTTTCAACACTATTTAATATATATTTGTTTTTTTTTTTTTTTAAGTTTGGTGGGACTACATCTTTATCATGTCCAATATATCATCTCTATAGGGGTGGAATTGAAATAATAACTTCACATCAAGGAGTGCCTGAACAACATAGCACCTGATCATCGTTGATCCAAGACCCATAGACACTATTAATAAATTATTTCAATTAACTATGAGTTAGCTTTTGTGTAAACATTATTATTTAACATCTAAAAAAATTATTAATAAAAAAATTTAGATTATATGTTGAAATATATTAAATGGAATATTGTTATAAACGTTTTAAATATTCATAACTAAATACTTACGACAACTAGATTTACAAACAATAAATATAATTCAATGATAGATTTCATATAAATTTACAACCTTAAATAACAATTATAAATTTACAACCTTAAGCATTAATAAAATAATAAACTAGCATTTGCACCTAATGTTGCAAAGGAAACGCCGTAAGACATAGAGTGGGGAAGAATAGCGACATGTAAATGGAAATTATTGAAAGAAAGGGTGGATGATCAGAAACGAAGTGACCAGTGCGTGTTTAATCAGAAGATTGGGCAAGTGTTCTTTAGATTGGTGATCATTAGTAAAATTGCAAAGAGGAATATATATATCAGTAAAAGCTCATTGTCGGGAGAACAATGAGTGCAGTTTGACTGCAATATCTTTTCCTTCTGGCACTTTTATTACTATATATTTTCCTTCTGCCATGCTCTTGCTCTCTAGAAAGTCCCAAAGAGCAGTTTCCCTTGACTATCTGTCATGCTCAATTGTGTAGATTTTGATTTCAATTGGAGCTAGAGAAAGCAATGTAAGAATGTCATTCTTGATCACAATAAAACAAGTCGTTGGAGGATATCAAAAACGAAGTGACCAATACATGTTTAGTCAGAAGACCAGGCAAGTTCTCTATGAATTGGTGATCATTGGTAAGATTGCAAGGAGGAGAAGATATAGCAATGTAAGTTCACTGTTTGGAGAACATTGAGCACACTTTGACTGCTATATCTTTTCCTTCTGGAACTTCTACCGCTATAGCTTTTCTTTCTATCATGCTCCTACTCAGATATACTATATTCTCATTCCATTTTCATTAGCAATCATAGTACAACTATAGTCCTGAGCACACCTCTCTCTCCATGAAGTCCAACTAATGTTATTCCTTCTGTGATGACAAGTTCTATATTTCATTCCAAAAAGGTGCATATGTCTGACAAGTTTGATATGAAAATCAAGTTTATATCTAGAAAGTTTGTAGATACTAGGCACAGTCACTGCCTACCATGTAATCACATCCTTTCCATTCGTTCCTTCACTCAATAAAATGCAGTTTAGTTTCTCACACTAACATCTATCGATCTATCTACATATATGACTAGCAGTCTCCACAAATGACAGGGCTCATAGGTAGCTAAGTCATTAAAATTTACACTTGGATTGATTTTCCTTTCGTGGTTCAGTTCACCCTGATAGGTTCTGCAATTTTAGATGGCCAGAGAAGATGCTTCAGCCCTATCACTTATGATTACAACTATCAAACCATGTAACGACACCCACCCTGATAAGTGCTGCAATTTTAAATGGCCAAAGAGGATGCTTCAGCCCTATCACTTATGATTACAACTATCAAACCATGTAACGACACCCACCCTGATAAGTGCTGCAATTTTAAATGGCCAAAGAGGATGCTTCAGCCCTATCACTTATGATTACAACTATGAAGTTGAAGGACAATACAACTATATGTCTAAAAATAACTTAAGTCAAAAGCCAGACACTTAATATATTTGTTTTTTTGAAACAGGTCTATTCATTACAAAGGTGTAATATAACTCTTCACAACAAGAAGCTTCTCCATGCATGTCTTTAGGTGCCAACAAAAACACTTATTATGGTATTTTGGCAACACCAACAAGGTGGAAACTAATAAAGGTTGCATTTTCCACTATTCCCTACATGATCCATCGTTTTCATTAAAGTTCGAGCCACTAGTCTATCCTTCACTTTTTCTCTGAGAAGAAGCAAAGCAAAATTTATTATGCCAATATCAAAGTGATGCAATTTCTGCTAATAATGTTCATCAAATATGGCATGGTATTAGGAAAATAAATAAAAATTTACGAGAAAACTCACCTTCCATTGAAGAGTATAACATGGGCAAGTGTTGCAACAATCCTTGCAAAACCAAATCTAGTGGAGAAAGCAAAATTTGTGCTAAGAATTGCACCCACTAGAAATAACCATACCAAGTTTTTGTATGACCCAAGTGGGCTGAACAGGCGTTTCAGACCAACCAAGCCCCATGTGACTGATGCATCAAAGGCTACTCTTTCCTTTGGACACGTCCAAGGGTTGTCAGGAGGTAGAGAGTCCACATCAAAATATTCTCTATACTTGTCAACGTCCACCATGTAACGCAGAGATTGATTGTACCTGCAAGTATTGTGCCCACAAGTTATGTATATCCACAAGTTAGCCCCTGGACTCAAATATAGTTAATAAAAAACTGAACCCCATGAAAAAACGATACTTATGGTTTATAAATTATTTTATAAGATTGAACACTATAGAAGAAGTGAAAACTGAAAACTATAAGACCCACACTTGAGCAACATACATGCAACGTGGAGGAATCTTCATGTAGTGCCCAAGCTTCAAGTCTGCAAGAAAAGAGAGAGCATGTACTATACTAATCCTTCCATAAGTCTTGAAAAGGATATTGGCAATTGGTTTTCCAGGCAATAAGTACCCAATAATAAATTCCACAACAACATTGTAACCTGGTTGTTGTTTTCACAACAATAGCAAATAAATTTCAGCACGAGTCTCGTTCACTTCAAATAACCAGCTCTATTACAACCCAATTGGGCATCAAAAAAAGCATAAGCTCACACTTGCTTTACTGGCATGGGTAGGCATGGGAGAGGTTTTGATGTAATAATTTCCTTTTATGTACTCTTGGAAGGCAAGATAACTGCATCTTTTCCAGTATCAGTTTTGTTTAGAAACGAAAAAGGAAACAACATAAGCTCATTTTCTTTCAATTTTAGAAAAATTTATTGATCTCTGGAAGGAGCATGGTTTTCTGGTGAGTACAAAATTAATTTTGTTGCCCCTATTCATAGGGATTTTTTGGGGGAATGGATAGTTCAATTGGGAGGAAGAAGTAGTTAAATGGAAAAGTTTTGGACTTGATTAGTAGTTGCATGAATCACTCCAATGGGAAGACTTAATATGCATGCAAGCTCACATGTCGTAGCATTCCCCACCATGGAAGTTGAATATCATCCTTCCATATAATTGAAAGAATAAGTGACAGAGCCATGCTTCCTTCCAGTAGGATAAGAAACCACCACTATGGTATGGTTACATTCAATGGCAACCCTTATGTTCAACGAGATAGCTCTTTTTGTAAATGGGAAAGCTCACTTCTTGACTTGTTTTCTTTTGTCCTTGTCTGGCAGGTAAACAAGCTTCATCAAGAGAAGTTACACCTTATTTCTGATAAATATCTTCAGGGCAATTTTGATAGATTTTAGATAGAAGAGATGGTTCAGGTTTATGTGTTATGCATGCAATTTCAGCCTGGACATCGTCCCAAAATGTGTGATGTTTTGAGGTACAGGCTATATATTACCCAAGGAGTCTCTTGTGCATGTACTTCATCAAATCATTTTTCAGAAATAAGCAAATCATAGGTCAAAGAGTTATATCACACAAACATCAGGCGTGCCAAGAAAATGTCACCCTGAAAAGCTAGAAAGGCAAGCATTTTTGGCAGCGGCTGATTACAAAATCTGTGTTTCTTGAAAGCAACAAGAATGGTCTATTGCAATTGTCAATAAAATTGATGATGTATACAAGAAGTTATAATAGAGATTAGAATTTTGGCCACCAGGAAATGTAAACCCTGTACTGTTGAAGGGGCAATGCAAAATACCAAATTAGTCTGCTGCTAGTGTCAGTGCAATTCAAAATGTTTCTTCCTGTATTTTCATTGTTGAACCGATAGTAGAGGTGATGTTCTCAGAGGAAACACTGGATATATTGAACATTATCAACTGCACTACACTAGTTTCCTATCAAAGTTGCAGATTTTATACCAAAATTTATGAATAATTGGGAGTTGATGTCTGGATCAGTTTCCTCATCTAATGGTGATGAGGTCTCAAATTTGTAAGGCTATGATGCAAATTTTAACTATGAAATGAGTGCAAATGTTGTTAGCTTTTTCCTTTGTTAACTCCGAGTTCCATTGGGTGTTCATTTTGAAGACAAAAGCCATGTGCAAAGCTTGAAATAACTTCTTACAAAGTGCTTTTTGACTAGGGTTTACAGATCATGCAATTAATGGGCTTCGCCTGACTTCAGAGATGCTATCAGAATTGGGATATGGTCTCACGATGCCTTGTGAAAATTACCTTTGGCATCCATTAATTGTAAACACTGAGGACAGTCAATTTAATTTCTCTTCTAATCAAACAAAGTCAATTTAATTGTCTTCTAAGTGAGAAGAAATGCAGTTGTTAATTTTTTAGATTTTATTATGCAGCCTGCTAAATTACAGATTATTAGCATATTGTTGTGGATATTTTTGTGACATTTGTACTATATCCTGTATCAGCATTTTGTTCTTCATGATATAAAAAATCATGTCAATGCTAAACAGACTCATCTTCAACTTCTTTGTATGGCTAGAACATTTACATTTACAATAACTTGTATTGATTTGTGCATCCTCTCTCGGCATATATGTATAATGCTGGTATCAAATTTGATTATTCTTATTTTTCTTGTAAGGGCTCATGTATCAGAAAATATTTCGTTTTCATCTCCTATAATATAATACATATCAAATTTTCTTAGTCCCCTGTGATAGGTTGAGGCAATGTATATAATGTGCATGATGTCACATTGCCTCTTCTGAACACCCTAGATATATTTTTAAAGTTGCTTGTGGTACAAATTCTTGACTATTTCCTGAAGTAGATCAAATTCAACCAGGACTGTATTTTGGGCATACCTCTGCAATGAAAGTTTAGAAAAATTCGTTAATTTGAAGGGTTACTTTGTTTGCCTTTGAACTGGTCCTCAAATTCCCTAACAAATTTCTAAGGCTCTATAATAATCACAGCCTCTTTTGAACACCTGAAATAGATTTTTAAAGTTGCTCGTGGGACAACAACCCCTATTCTGGTGAAGGTTCTTAGAATGTACTACAAGACAAATCCGAAGTCTTCTCTGGAAATTTTTGGCACCCTCAAAGGACATGTCTAAAGTTCTAAAGTTAAATGATTAAATGGGCTATACGCTTTATTTTTCCTTCTTATACACAGTCTAATTTTAGTTGAGGATAAGACCTAGTTTGTGGACCAGCAACATTCCTAGATTGTTTATGGTGTCAATAGAAGGACATCTTAGAACTTTGCATAAGTTATTTTCATATAAGTTGTTTTAAAGTCTCTCAACATTTGTAGTTTGGTTGTTTTCACTTTTGCCATGCTTTAGTAGGATATATGGAGGGTGTCCCATGCTTTCTTGGAATTTATTGCTGCAACAATCCTTAGGAAAATATTTTCATGAACAACTTGAAAGATGTAGAAAATGTATTTTGAATCCTTCTTCTTGTTGTCCCTCAACAAATCCTTTTCTGCTTGTGACAAGACATTATATGACGTTGCGTTCGCTGGTTCTTGAAAACCATTCTCCACCAAATTCCAAATATCTTGGGAAGAAAACAAAGTCTTCATTTGCTAGAGCCCAATAATCATAAATTCCCCCATTAAATTGAGGCATCTGAGGATTAGTCAAGCACAATTATCATTGTTGGTAAATATGCTAAAAAAAAAATGCATTCAAAACAACCTTTAACTCCAAGTAAAAACATTTGCTCTTACACCAATAAAATTTCACTCACTCTGATACCACATGAAAGATTTAGGTCCGAGGATATTTTCATCAAAAATTTGTTAGGGCAGAGGAGATTTTCCCTCAAGACTTTGGGGAGATCAAATCGCAACTAAAATGGAGCTTAAAATACAACAATTTAACACACAGGTAAACAGTAAAATTTGGGAGTGAAAAAATAAAACTTTGGATTATAATTTTAATACAAGAAGTACATTCATATTGGGGTTTTTGGCTCCTTCCCCTCAAGACTTTGGGGGATCAAATCACAACTAAAATGAAGCTAAAAATACAAAAATTTAAGGCACAGGAAAACAGTGAAATTTGGGATTGAAAGAATAAAACTTTGAATTATAATCCTAATACAAGAAATACATTCATATGGAGTTTGCACTCCTTCATCCAATAATTCTTTTGACCTCTTACAATTAACTTTGGATTATAATTCTAATATAAGAAATACATTCATATGGAGTTTGAAGAGCCTTCATCCAGTTAAACAAGAATTCTTACTACAATTTTCTTATTATGATTTACATTCACCAGGAATTGGTTATTAACTCTTTGTAAAACGTTTGTTTTCAGGCGTCCATTGAAATTTTGTCCACTATTTTCTCTTCCTGACCTCTCATAATTACATCCGCTCAACTAAACTAAAAACTTTCACATTTATATTCAAACATATTTTTGAAACCATTTATTCATGACTAAACAAAACATTAAGATAAAAGATGGGTGATTTTACAGAAAATGTTTTTCTATGTTGCAGAATAAATGTCAGAACTTCATTTAATCTGTCCTTCACCGTGAAAACAAAATCCGCAACCTATTGTGTACCACACATATGGCTATTGTTAGTTTAATAACTAAAATGGTTGACATTAATTTTTCCAACCAGCAAAAGAAAATATGATAATGAAAAAAAAACTTTCTAGATTGGTTGGATTCTGATTTTGACTCAGGGCTCAGATTCAACAAGTTTTCATGTTCTCTCAGTGACTTGGGAGGCCTACTCAGGCTATGCTGTGTAACAAGGGCATCATACTGGTGAGGATAATGCCAATGATTAGAAGTCCTCTATTTAGCTTTGGTGATCCCAATGACCTGAGAATTCTTTACATTACTTTTTTTTTCTGTGTTTGGCAGAAGCATACCTGCATATTCACCTAAAGAGATCTTCTATTCTCATCATTCTAAACTGGCGAGACTCATGGTTTAAATGCATGAATGCAGATCTGACATTTAGGCTCCTATTTAGTCCCAGCAATCCCAATGGATTAAAAATTTCTGCAAACCAAACTTGGATACTTTTTCCAAGAATTGACTTGATGCGGCTCTAAATTTTTTTTGTAATGTATCTTACTTACTCTCTTACTTAAAAGTGTTCTTTGGAAATTTATCTATGCAACTCTGATTCATGTCCTGGAATAACATAAGAGCATCCTACAGAAAAGCACCTATAAATTTTCTTTTATTTTCCTAAAAGACTATCCAGTTACTTTATTTAACCTGCCTCAGTTCTCAAGTTCTCAGAAAACCATCAGTTCTACCTTGGATTAGATAGATAGAACCACATTTGCAGGTCGACCATTCACAATCAAAGATATTTCAGATTGGCTTTTAATTGTTTTGAGACGAACCTAAATGGTTTCTATTTTGGGGTACTGTTGGGTTTTTCAGGCTTTCTTTGGTGTGTATGACGGACACGGAGGTCGTAGAGCTGCTGATTTTGTTGCTGAGAAGCTTGGACAAAAGATTGTGGATTTGATGCTCAAGTCAAAAAAAGAAGATTGTGAGATAAAACAGGCAGTTAAAGCTGGGTACTTGGAAACAGACAAAGAATTTTTGGAGCAAGTAAAGTCATAGAGGTTGCAATATTTGAGTGTAGTATGGGTTCTTGTTTAAAGCTTATTTGATTGGTGGACAATTTGGTATTTTAACCATTTGATCCATTAAATATGCGGACATTTTTTTTAATGATGACATTTTTTCTTCATTGCTTGACAAGTTGGGCAAGGAAATTTCTTAGGCCTGAATAGGAAAAAACTGATTTTTTAGGATTGAATCTCGTTGACTAAACAAAATCCTCAGGCTTGCAATTTTGGAAGCCATGAGTTTTTCTTGTTATGAATTGAATATGACTGAGTTATTTGACACAGGGTGTAAGCAGTGGGGCTTGTTGTGTGACTGCCTTGATTAAAAATGGTTTCTTAGTTGTGGCCAATGCGGGTGACTGCCGGGCAGTTCTCAGCAGGAATGGTAATGCGGAATCAATTACTTGTGATCATAGACCTGGAAGGCAGGAAGAGAGGGAAAGGATTGAAAATTTGGTAATGACTCAACTAAATGCTAGACGCAGCATTAATCTATTCGTCCATTCTCTAACGGGTTTACTAATATACTTTTAGGGCTGTCGCAGGGTGGTTACGTGGATATTCACGGGGGAGATTGGCGAGTACATGGAACCTTAGCTGTGTCCATAAGTATAGGAGATATACACTTGAAACGGTGGATATCAGCAGAACCAGAGATTAGAAAGCTGCCCATTACATCTGACTCTGAATTTTTAATAATGGCATGTGATGGACTTTGGGAGAAGGTGTGCTTAAGTTTTTCAAATTGCTTTCACACTTATCTTTCAATTTCAGGGCACATGAAAGCTGGTTAATCCGGCCTCAAAGTTTGCACTCACTTTATGTTATTAAGTTTCTTTTCAATGTTATCTGGGAAATTAAGAACAACCCATATTACTTGCTTTGTAGGAAGTTGCAGCTTGAATATTTGGACTTGTATCTGATCCACTGGCCTGTAAGTTTGAGAAAAGGGGCTTCGCATCCAATTCCTAAAGAGGAAGACTTTTTTCCATTAGATATCAAGTCTGTATGGAGGGGATTAGAGCAATGTGTGGAGTTGGGTCTTACCAAATCCATTGGCGTGAGCAATTTCTCATGCAAGAAGATTTTAGATTTGTTGACATATGCCAACATTCCTCCTGCTGTCAATCAGGTAATCTTTCTAGTCTTGCTAGACATGGAAATGAATGAAATCCATTTATTTAACTCCTGGTACAACAAGATTTTCATTTTGTTGAGAGCGATTGGTCCATCAGGAGCCAGCCACAAACCAGTCTGCTTTTGCAGACAAACCAAACCATGAAGGGTGACAATGTGCACATGCCTCCAGGGGATTGGAACCTTGACAGGAAACTTGAAATGCCACTGTCCACGCCTTTGAACTATGACCCGGTAGAAAAAAAACAAAATGGCTTGAATTTGAAAGTTTCTCACAATGTGACCATCAGCAAAGTGCACTATTTTTGGAGATGGGAATGGCAATGCATATTCCTAAATTGGCTTATCATAGTTACATTTTAATGGCTTTGAGCAACAACAGAGAAAGCTTTCAAAACTGTCATAAGTAATAAAAGATTCAAATGCTAGGGAATTGTCTCTGAGTCTTTTTTTGATATTAATAAGTTTGCATAATTGGGGCATCTGAAAACTTGACTATTCAGAAATTGATACAGCAAATTTGGGTTTGAAATCCTGCACTTGAAGTGGAGGAGAGGTCTATAGAGATCATCACTTTAAGTTATTGAATTTTAAGCATTGCTTTGATGTGCTAGAATATAAGCTACTTATTGCAAAGTCCTTACCACGGGATTGCTGAACTCTGCAATTACATTTAACTTCCATTATCAGCTACCCTTTTTACATATACATCAAACTTAAGTTGTATGAATTTTGAAATCACATAGATTTCTTTCATATTGAAAAATAAGAATTGTTTTTTGTGATAGGTTGAGATGCATCCCCTGTGGCAACAAAAAAAGCTAAGAGATTATTGCAGCAACGTCAAGATTCATGTCAGTGCATATTCTCCTATAGGATCATCTGGTACCTACTATGGGACCAATGTCGCTATGGAAAACACTATGGCGAATGAAGGGCTTATATCTTGTAAGCAGAATCCATGCCCTGCCTTGTGAAGTAGCTCTCCACTGTGAAGTAGCTCTCTGGTAAATCCTTTAGACTGCTATTTCATTCTGTAATATGATGGGATTCACTCTACAAGATTAGGGGATTCACTCTACAGAATCCATGTCATGCCTATGCCTTGTGAATCAGCGCTCCACTTATGTTTATTTTCTCTTTGTAATGACCCTAATAAATCCTATAGAATGAGATTTCATTTTGTAATATGATGGGATTTAAGTTTTACTTGTATTGTGGTATATGGTATATGAAATTTCACAGTTTTACTGGTAATAGGATGGGATTTCATTCTGTAATATGATGGAATTTCCCTCTGTGATATTAGCTACTAAATTTTAATTGTATGGAAAGATTACTACTTTCTTTGTTCAATATTTTATTTTAATTTTATTTGTTTCAGTCTATTATATTATATTTTATTATAATTTTGTTCATTTCAATCTATGATATTTTATTCAATTCTATCACATTGTTTTTCGAAATTATAAAAGTAAAGGAAGCTTCCTGTTTTTTGAAGTTAGAAATTATAAAAGTAAAAGTTAGAAATTATAAAAGTAAGGCAGCTTCCATTTTCTGTCATTAAAGCTATTTTTGCTATTTCATTCTGTAATATGATGGGATTCATTCTACAAGATTAAGGGATTCACTCTACAGAATCCATGTCATGCCTTGTGAATCAGCGCTCCACTTATATTTATTTTCTCTGTAATGACCCTAATAAATCCTATAGAATTATAAAAATAAGGTAGCTTCCATTGTGCTTACTATTCCCAAGGAGAATATGTCCATGTGCCTGAGAATATGTCCATGAGGCACACAAAGCAGTCCTCAAACATTGAAAACACACTTGTAATCAAGACGTATTATGCCCCTGCTTATCCTCTTCTTTTACTTTCACATCAATGGCTAATATGACCTTGCCCCTCTAACAAACAGAGGTAACTACAACTAAAAACCACTCTTCAGAGACTAATAGCAGCAAATCTCTTGGATGATGTTTTCGATCCAATTAAATACTGCTTTGCAACTTCAAGGCTGAACCATTACAGCACAAGCTGTAGATATAGCTTGATCCAGTACACCTTCGTCAGAGACAGAATATCGCTTGTCTCAAATATATTAGATGATAAAAGCCATTACACCTTCAAGATACAGACCCAAAACGAAAATACAAAAATGACCTGTTTGTAATTGCAATCCTTATTATTCCCCAAGGAGTATATGGCGACTACGCGTCTAAAGCAGCCCTCAATCATTGAAAACCTCTGATCCAGACGTATTATGCCCCTGCTTATCATCTTGTTTTACTTTCACATGAATGGCTACTATGATCTTGCACCTCTAACATTGAGAAGTATATGTCTAATACGATCTAATATGATTTTGCACCTCTAACTGGGTAATATGATAGCAGTTAAAACAGCAAAGCAAACTGAGTTACTGAACAGAAAAAGGCTTTCAGGTACCTGAGAGACGAGCTTTCGAAAGCTTTCAGAAAATAACCATTCATTGGCAGACCCCCATAAAATATTGCCTTGCCACTTCATCTGAACCATTACAGCACAACCTATAGATATATACAGAATAACGATTGCCTCAAATATATTAGACCATAGAACCATTACACCTTCACGATACAGGCCCGATTAGGAAAAAAAAGAAAAAATAAGAAAATCGCCGGTCTGGGATTGTGATCCTTACTATTCCCAAGGAGAATATGGCGACTAGGCACTCAAAGCAGCCCCCAAACATTGAAAACGCACTTCTAATCCAGACGTATTATGCCCCTGCTTATCCTTCAGATACCTAATTAAGTCTTCTTCAAGAAGTTGCAGGAAACAATCCGCTTCATGGTTCGACTTCAGGCGGTGAGGTTCGTCTGCCATTCGACTTTTCAACTTTCCCACGGTGCAGCAAGCGACTCTGCATGCCCATTCTTGCCCACGTCCAGAAGGCTGTTGCCAAAACGGTTTGCAATTCAAATCAATGGCTGAGTAGAAGCTAATCGTCTAACAAAAGATCCAAAGGCACAAACAGAGGACACGTAATCAGCTGAAGGAGTTGGTTTCATATGGAAATGCCTTACGGCGTAAATATATTACAAATAATATAATTCTACATATATAATATTTTTATTTCAAATGTTTATATAATTTAACTTGATAATAAAATGTGGGTTATACAATGTGATATCAATGCTAAACAAATTATATAATTTAGATTGATATTATAATTCTACATATATAATATTTTTGATAATATAATTCTAATTCTTGAAATATAATATTTCCACTTCACATGTTTATATAATTTAGATTGATATTTTCATTTCACATGTTTATATAATTTAGCTTGATAATAAAATGTGGCTTATGGAATGCTAAATAAATTAGAAATGTGGTTTGTAATATATGTTTCTTTTGGAAACAAAATAGATATATTTGCATAAAGTTGAAAACAATTCAAATGCCATATCAATGCTAAACAAATATGTTGTTTTTAGAAGCAAATAGATATATTTGCACAACTATAAGAAAATTTTGAATGCCACATCAATGCTAAACAAATTAGATATTACAAATTAGAAATGTGGCTTGTAATATATGTTGCTTTTAGAAGCAAATAGATATGTTTGCATAACCTTGAACACAATCTGAATAAAGTGAAAGAAGAGGCAATGAGATAGTCACTCGTGAGAATTAGCTACAATAATAAAATGAGAGTGGCTAATAAGAATGTGAAATAGTCACTCTCAAGTATCCAATACATGATTTATGTAATTTAAATTTATAATAAAATGTGTTTTATGCAGTGTCATATAAATACAAAACAAATTAGAAAGTTTGTAAGATATGTTGTTTTAGAAGAAAATAGATTTCTTTGCATAATGTAGAAAATAATTTTAATGCAGTAAGTAGAGGCTTGAGATAGCTATTCCTATGAATTCAATACATATTCACTACAAAATTGAATTATTGTTGAAAAATGCATCTATAAAAATAGGAATAATAGGATGTTAGAGTTAATGGGAGGAATATTGTTCTAATTAATTCTTCTACATTAACTTAGTTAATGTTGTTAGTTTGTAGCATTTATTTGTAGCTATATCATCATTATCTTCTATGTTGATAGCATTTCCATAAAATAAGTCTCTATTATGTGTTATATGTATGTCTTCTAATTAAGAAAATCTTTGTGTTACATAGTTATTCTATCTCTCTATGTTGTCTTTCTTTTTCTTGTTTTGGTCTAAAAACCATGAGGTGGTGTCACATGCGAGAAACAATAATGAAGCATTGTCCATTGGGATTTGTGCAAGTTTGACTTTCTATGTTGTAGCTATAGGTTCATAGAATCTACTACATGAAGTATAAAACAAACCACATGAGACATTTGATTTATGCAACTACATGGAATGCTTTTAGAAAGCTGATCTAGTGCTTCCTACAACTCCTGCAGATACATGAGTATTTGGCGATAGTACTATTGTAGCCAATAAGCAACTATCCTCAACGAATATCTTTATGCATTTCCTTGCCTTCTTGTATAGGAGATTTGTGAGGAAATCGAGAGTAAATCTTGACATCAAATCTGGCCCCAATTTCTATAGCTCGTAGTGAATGATCGACTCTTGAATCTTTATTTCCAATTCTACCTAATGGGAAAAGTAATAAACGAGGGCATTAATTTCATCGGCATTAATAAACAAGGATTTATTGGTAATGAGGATCATGATATTCTCATCCCACGAAAGGTTTTCATCACCCTTTAGATCGACCCTGATGTAGAAATTCTAATGGGGATTGACCCACAGACCAACGGACGAGCTATCATTATTATTTCCAAGATCATTTATTATTATTTTGTCAATTTTTTTTGTTGATTCTGGTCCTTAATTGATTTAGCATTCCTCGTGCTAACCTCCATGTAGTAGGACTTACCATAGAGGGTTGTAGCTCTCATAATTTGAAATTCTAGATTTGTTTTAGTAGCATTTTGGTTTTCATATTCGATTTTTCCTCTACAAACTTAGGAATCTATGGTGTTTTGATAGATTTAGGAGTGTTATTTTGGTAATCAGACGTGTCAATATCATATTTTGGGCTCCTAATTTCTAATTTTGGTATCCTCCTAGTGGTCACATGTTGAGTTGTTGATTGCATCAAATTGGAATCGGTTGTTTGAATGCCAATTGGTTTGTCTGAATGTTTCCTTGATTGAGTAATTATGTTGAATATATTTGTGAGAAACTTTTGATATATTATATCTAATAAATCTCTTTCCTTATGAGAGTTTGGATTTTCCATGATCTTCTGATCTCTTCAATATCTCCCCAAGTAGAGAATCCTAGACCAAAATTTGGGAAGATTAATTTGCTAAGGAGGTTGAAGCAACAATGTGGAGCTAAGTTAATCCGGCAAAAGGAGAATGAGGTGGCACAACATTCATTACTTTTGAAGATTCCTAAAAGAAGAGAAGGTGCTAATCTATTGCATGCAATATAGAGCCAACCACATGAGGCGTGTGATGTATGCAGCTACATGGAATGTTTTAAGAACTCTCATCTAGTGCTCCCTAAAGCTCCCATAGGTACATGGAGTACTTGGGGATAGTCTTATTGTAGCCATTAAGCAACTATTCTCCATGTATACCATTACACATTTCCCCACCTTATCGTCTAGATCTAGGATATTTGTGAAGGATTCTAGAGTAAATCTTGATATCAAATTTGACCCTAAATTCCATAGATCATAGTAAATAGTTGACTCTTGAATCTCTATTGCTAGTTCTATCAAATGGGGAAAATAATCAAGGAGGGCATTAATTTCCTTCGCATTAATCAACAAGGATTTGTTGGTAATGGTGATCATAGGATTCTCATCCCATGAAGGATTTGCATCACCCTCCAAATTGACCCTGGTGGATAACTTGTAATGGGGATCGACCCATGGACCAATGGACGAGCTTTAATTCTTAGCTCCAGGATCCTTTATTGGTATTTTTCTAGGTCTTTTGGCTGATTATGATCCTCATTTGACTCTGTATTCTTGGAGATAATGTTCATGTACTAGGTGTTACCATAGAGGTTTGTAGTTCTCATGACTCGAAGTTCTAGATTTGTTTTAGTTTGGTTTTCATCTTCAATTTTGCATCTACAAACTTAGGACTCTGTGGAGTTTTGATAGATTTAGGAGTGCTCATTCCATAACTAGAGGTGTCAATATCAGATTTTGGGCTCCAGAATTCTAATTTTGGTATCCTCCTAGGGGTTGGAAGTTGAGTTGTTGATTTCATCAAATTGGAACCAATTGTTCGAATGTCAATTCATTTGTTTGAATGTTTCCTTGATTAAGTGATTATGTTAAATCTGTTTGTGAGCAACCTTTGATATATTATATCTAATAAATCTCTTTCCTTAATAGAGTTTGGATTTTCAGTAATCTTCTAAGCTCTTCAATATCTCCCCAACTAGAGAAACCCATACCAAAATTTGCAAAAGAGGAACTATTTAAGGCATAATTAGCTAAGGAAGTTGAAGCCACAATGTTGAGCTAAGTTAATCTACCCTTAAAAATATAATTTAGCTATTTTTATTATTTTTTTTAATATTTAAATATTGTAATTTGCAATAATAAGGTAGTTTTTTTAATGTTTATGTGCATTTATCATGCATTTAGTTTATGTAAATGTAATAGTTTGAAACCAGGTTTTCTTAAAATTGCTTTCACCCTATAAATCAAAAATACTCAAACATCTAAATGTAAGAATAAATTATACTATAAAAAAACATATCATGTAAATAAGAAACATTTAAAGAGAACAAACAAATCCTCTAAAAGTACTTCAAGTTATATATATATATATATATATATATATATATATATATATTAATATATATATAAATAAAGTTTGAAAAAAAATTAAAATATCCCTTTTAAAAAATTTCTACTTTTTCAACTTATAAAAAAAAAAAAAAAACCATGATCTCATTTTATTAAATAATAATGATAAATACCATCAATGTCATAAAATTCGAACCCCTTTATTTTTCTATAAATCTCTCTAAAAATGGAATCTGGAAGAAGATTTGCTTCTTTTCGAGAACTTCAAGAAGAAGATAATAAATTTGATATGGAAATTTATTTCACTTTACATCATCATTAGAAGTAAACTCTACAGACCTAGAGATGGTAGAAAGTCAGTCTTCAACTCGTTGGGCTTTACCTTCAATAAGTAAATCAGAAGTCTATTCTAACCTATATGTATTTCACTTAAGAGCTATTACACGAGTCACACATAAAGAATTTGTCAGCCAGATACAAGAGTATGTTGAATCTATCCAAACCATTTCTCTTATGACTCCAAAGAAACTACAAGAAGAAGCCTGGAGACATGGTACTTCATACTTACATCTGGGTTGTATAAGAGTGGGAATTAATGCCTTAACCCATAGAGGATTGAATACTTATGTCTCAACAATAATGAGGGATTTAACTCAGAACAAATATATAGACTCCCTAATTGGAGGTATTATTCCTCCCCTGTCAAATGGTCTAGTTTGGTTTGATTGTCATCCTAATTCTTCAATATATATCTTTGATGAACATATCAAAGATATCCTGCAATTACAGATCAAAACCAGTGGGTTTGACACGAAAAGAAAAATAATAAATATCGTTGTACATACCAGAGGATGCTTTAGACATACAAATACTCGCTATCTCGTCATTCTACATACACCCAGCCAAGAGTCTAAGTCGAGTACCCTTGTTATAACCAATGCTCATAACCAAAAAATTGAGCATCATACCATCAATTGGGAAGATTTGAGTTTTCTAGAATATTCGGTACTTGACCTACCTCAATCTGAGAAGATTCAGAACATCATGACTGCTCAAATCTAGGAAGAACCCTCCACATCTACTCTATCCTTTCCAAGAATGTCTACTATTGATAGAAAACAAATTCAAGAAGCATGTATAGCTTCAAAATACTATGTTGATCATCCACCTTGATTTGTAAATACTCCACAACTATTTGAAAATTGTTTGATGTTGATTTATTTGAGCTTTCCCAAATGTTATAGTTTCCCTATTTAGAAATCAAGTGTCCTGCTTGCAAATCACTAGTCCATCTACAGTCCCCTGTTGATCTAGTAAAATATCACAACCATAATCCTAGGACTGGTGAAGCTCCTCTTACCACTTCTACAAATTCTTGCCCAAATCCTAAATGTGCAGATATACCATTTCCTCATGATACTATCATGATGATACATGAGTTACCTTCTCTTGAAAATGAAGATCCGTGTCTTACTGAAATGTTTAGTAAGATGTTTCCTCCTGGAACTCACTGATATGGTTTAGGATATCTCGAACAACTTGACAGTATAATTCCTTCGTCAAGATTCCAAAACTTCGTTCCTTTAGCATGCAAAAAGCCATTAAAACTAGAGATGTATAAACTTTTCTCTCTTATGGATGGATGCCCAAAGAATAGAATACATGCCAAATGGATGAAGAATATGCTAAATTGCGATCTATATAATCACCCTGAGGCCCAAGAATTTTGTTTTAGTACAACTACTCAATAGAAAAATACACTTTCTCTGCAATGGAAAGATTTCATAGACAACACCAACTCATGGATCTCCCTTTATACCTAGAGGAAATTAAGAGAGCAAACAAAAGTACAAATGGTAGATGCAAAATCCTCATCTACACAGAAACATTCTTGGACAGCTTATGATGGAAGCAAGCTAGAAACCAGTAGTACTTTCCCTCCATTCAAGGGAATTGTGCTAGGAGAAGAATAAAACACTGCCAAATCCATTCCTTTAGTGTCAAAAGATGACTCAGTTGTAGGAATAGATGGAAGGATACAAAAATCCAGTGAAAAATTCAACTAGAGAAACTATGTAATTAATGGATTGAAATGAATATGGCTAAAACCACTTAGCAAAAGGAATGTTTTGATATTATACAAGTTGTTGTAAATAGTGTAAATACAAATTTGAATGATATGAATTTTTCAGTTTCAATTTTGAAAGGGTTTGTCAAAGAATCTTCAGCATAGATAAAATAAATGGATAAAAGAATGGATTTAGGGCTCAAAACCACTCAATATCTCATAGGAGAGATTTCTTAACATTTTAACAAGCTCACCATAGCTCCCAAAGATAAAAACATCCCCACTTCCATGATTTTCAACCATCATGCACCAATCCAACGTGCAAAGAAATCTATAGAGAATTTCCCTCTTCTCTTCCCAAAAGAAATGCTTGAAGTACAAGCCGAGTATCCTAAAAAGTCTATTTCTTCATTCCTAGAAGACATATCCAAAGAAGAAAAACCTGGCTCCTTGAGTCACCATCTTTTCCCCATCTATGAACCATTGTCTAGCTAATACACTAGATATCCAGCTCTTGATCTCAGTGGAAAAGGAAAAATTCTTGAGATACATATTTTTCAGTCTGGCTCCTACAAGGAATGGAATATAGATGGACTAAGTGTTGGTCAAATCAAGCAAATGATCAACCAGATGTATATTGAATACAAACTAATGTGTATGAGGGGAAAGTTTGAAGTTGAATCATGTAAAACTCTTATACAATGTTTCACATGAACCTTATAGAGATGGTGGGAAGTAGAGCATTCTCCTGCTCTAATTGAGATGTAATCCATAAGGAGGATGGAACTCCCCAAAATAACATGATATGTGCTTTAACCTCATTCATCCTCGAACATCCCATAAAAGACTATTACAATACCATGCCCAATACGCATTATTTAATGCCAAAGGATATTCACTTCAAATCATAGAGGCGGCAAATGATCACTTGTTGGCTATGCAAAGAAAATAGCCATACAACAAATAAGTGTCTTAAGGGAAAATAATCTAGAGGAAATAGAGATAGAAAGTCACAAGAACAATCCGTTAGAAGAACTTAGCAACAGGTAAGAAGACCACTAGTTCAATTCAAAGAGGAAGTACATTTGATGAAACAAGACTATTGTATTTCGCTAGAGTCGACCGAGTCTAGTAAATCAGACTCAGACTATAGTGATGAACACATAAACATCCATATACAACAGTGTAATTGAACAGATACTAACGAATGCCATTGCAGCCTCTCTAAAACTGAATTAGATTTTGATTCAAAAGAACAAGATGAAAAAGCCACACAGAAAGAAAAGGTGTGCATGCAACATACCATAGATGATGATGAGTCTAAAGTTCTGTCAAGCATCAAAATGCTTGTAGAAGGAGGAATGAAAGAAAAACTCGTAGAAATATTCATGTAAACCATGCATAGAGGCACTAGTATTTCTCCAAAAGGTACCATCTCTAAAGCTTTGATTGTAGATGCCTCTTATGAAAAGAATACAAAGTCTTTTGGAAGAAACTAACAACATACAAAGCCCAAATCCTTGACCCTAGGAGAGGTCAACCATGAAATTCATCATCTAAAGAAAGAAATTGTTGAGATCAAAACAAGAATTTCAAAAATAGAAAAAGAAAAAGAAACATAAAAGGAATATTATCTGATAAATCCCAATATAGAGATTTAAGGGAAACAACATGAAAATTTGGGATTTGGGAATATGAAAATAATGACCATATAGTATCAACAACATCATGTGTTGTTAAAAATAGATATCTAAGGGGAAATATTCACACTGAAAAACTTAATAGGCTTAGGATCAAATATTAATGTTTTGAATAAAAAACTAATCGCTGCAAAATTCTAGACAGTTGCACACAGGAAAGTTACTTGAGTAGGAACACAAGAATTTGAATATGAAGTTCCTAAAGCTATAATTTGTTTCTCAAATTACTGTATGAATGTAAAATTTGCAGTCAACAATATTCCCTTAGATTGTATCTTAGGAAAAATTTTCCTAGCTATTGTTGAGCCACATGGGTCAGTCAGACTACCAGATGGCAAGGTTGGTTATTTCATATCCATCCCCAACAATAAAAGATTTTTGCATGCTATTACTCTACCATTTATCTCAACACCAAGAATCTCTACAATGGTCCAGACCATGCAAGAAGTAAGTCTAAAAGAAAAAAAGATAGAAGAAATGAAGGATTTCAAAACCTCCTTAAGAATAAAAGAACAACTCCAATCCCTCAAACTGAAACACAAGATTTCAGATCTAAACGAATATATTCAGAGAGAATGTTGTTCATAAAATCCAAATGATTTCTCGCACAGAAAGCAACACAAAGTTGAATTAACTTCAAGGAAGACTATGGAGGAAAACCTTGCAAAAGTCAGACAATTCCTTTGAACAATGAATATTAAGTATTGTGTAAGAAAGAGATTGCAGATCTCTTAAAAAGAGGATTAATCAGAGAATCTAGCTGTCCCTGTAACTGATATGGATTTTATGTCAACAAACACTCATAACAAATTAGAGGAGTCCCCAGTTTAGTTATAAAATAAAAACCTCTAAATACTATCCTAGATGATGACACATATCCAATCCACCACAAAATCATTTTGATAAGAAAGATAATGGGCGCCAAAATATTCTCCAAGTTCGGCATGAAATCTGGTTTTTGGCAAGTTTCCATACAAGAAAACGATAAGTTCAAAACTGCTTTTAGTATTCATGTTGGACATTATGAGTGGAATGTCATGGCTTTTGGTTTAAAACATTCACCATCCAAATTCCAAAAGATAATGGATCATATTTTCAAGCCATATTTTGATTGGCTTATTGTGTATACAGATGATGTGCTCTTTTTTTTCAAAATTTGTTGAAGAACATTTTAAACATGTTCAGAAATTTTCACAGATAACAAAGAATAATGGTTTAGTACTCAGCAAGTGGAAAATGGAGTTGTTCCAAACAACCATAAAACTCCTTGGCAAGACTATTAAAGATCGGTAGATCACACTACAGAAACATGCCTTAGATTTTGTTGACAAGTTTCCTGATAAAATTACACATAAGACACAGTTGTAGAGGTTCTTAGGATACCTAAATTATATCAGTAATTTTTATAAAGGGTGTGTTTCAAACTGAAGCCTATTGAACTAGAGATTGAAAAAAGAACCAATACCATGGACAAAAGAACATACTGCTGCGGTCAGAAAAAATAAAATCCAAGGTAGAAACATTGCCTATCCTCTATGTTCTAGATGAAAATATTCCTAAAATTGTAGAAAGTGATTGCATTAATATTGGATGGGGAGGAATTTTAAAACAAATAAAGGATGAAGGTGAACAAGTTATACAATTTACCTCATGAACATGGAGTTCGACCGAACATAATTATTCAACAATTGAAAAAGAAGTCAAAGCAACATGGAACTGACAAGTTCAATCTCCACCTTGTACATACGAAATTTTTACGGAGGACTTATGCCTGTACACTCAAAAAAGTTTTCACAAAAGACATTAAAAGGCCTAGTGAATCCAAGTTTGCTACATGGCAATCATTGTTTGCAAATTTTGATTTTGATGTAGAACACATCAAAGGCATAAAAGATTGTCTACCAGACTTCCTCAAGAGAGAATATCTGAAGAAAGAAGACATTCTAGTGGTATCATCACTTAATGGAATCCTATCAATCAATAGGAAGAATTGGGAAATATTCCAGAAAATACTCTTTGGCCAATTTATGTTGAAAAATGGAAACCTTCATGGCAGCGAAGAAATACAAAAGTCTTAGATGTTAATCTACAACCACACGTGGACTTACAACATCTTGTACCATAGAGGAGAGTGTATCCTAAATCAAGCAAGTGGATACACAATATGGTTTACCAGAGATCAGTAATGGCTTCACATCTTGCAGAAGAAGCACTCATTGAAAATTTTTAGGATATCAGTGCAATATGGAATGAAGGGAGTAATCGAACTAAAATATTCCATAAATATTACATCATTAATATAACTAGATATCCAGAACATCCTGCATGGCTTATGTGGCCTCAGAAGGTCCCATTATTGTTTTTCCATATATAATTTATGATTTCAATGGCTACAAAAATCCTTGGTGGGAGCTTCTATACAGAGACCAACAATAAAAAATCCATTATACTATATTAAAGTTTGGTCCAGCTTTCATTACTCAGCCCTTCATGAAACTAGATTGGTTAAAATTTTGGTGGGGTTGGTTCGGTGTCAACAAAATTGTAATGGATCCTAAGTATTTTGAAGTACATTTTCAGGAGGACTCTCAAGAGTGTATGGATTGTTTTCATCAACCCTGCAAAACCATAATAGATATGAAAAACTTTTCTGATGACCAAATACTTGATTACTTCATGAGGGGACATCATAAATGGCTTGTTCTTACAAAGATAAAACACCACATCATTCTTGGTAAACCAATGATGTAAGAAGAATATATACTAAAGGATGGGATACTAGCGGTATCTATCATCATGCAAATGGCAGATTTCCTGGTACAAATCCATTAGGAATAGAATAAAGGGTTTCCATGGGCTCCCAGACAAAAGCCTCCACAATGTATAGTGATGTCTTGTCACTTGACTTTGATAGTGACAGTTTTCCGTGGATTCTCTATAAAATCTCCATTGTGTTCGATCTTTTACCACTTTCCGAGACTAGGAGCACTTCTCTGACTTCTAGTGTGATTTGATCCGCATCTCGTAATGTTTGTACAAAAAAGTATGTCTATCTAATTGTAGAGTGTTTGTCCCCTTCTCATCTTATAAAAAGAGAGAAGGAAGGCTCATTTGGGCATTTGGAGTGGAAAGCCTAAGGGTTAGAGTCTTTTGTTTTAAAGTCTGAGATAGTCTTCCTACTCTACATCTGCGAATGTTTGTGTTCGATCTGCTTGAATCACGAACAAAGTCTCTTTTAGAATCGTGTTTGAAAAGCCTGTGTATAAAAAACTAATAACCGTGATAAAAATCTAAAGTGACTAAACTCATTAGGATTGAATCTATATTGTTCCAGATCTGAAAGTGGCTAAACTCATTAGGATTGAATCTGTACTGTTCCAGACAATTACAATGGATGCAGCCTTGTGTTATGCCTTTCAGTTTCGAACACAAAACCTTTCATCACCTCGCAGCAGGCACTGCAGTGATGCCTCGGAAACGTCTTGGAACGAAACTTGATGATCACGTCGCTGCGAAACGGGTGTTGGATGCCGTCTGGGAGGGCGGCAGACCTCGTGCAGAGTAAAATTCTTACACTTCGAACCAGAAGAAATCTTACACCTGTAACCCCTGTTGGCTCCGTATTCTTTACATCTGCTGCATGTGTAGGCCGGAAGACCCTCAAACAACAAGAGCTCATGCTCATGGTGGGTAGCGTTAAACCATACTTCCTCCCCTCCCTTCCGCTCTCCCTGCTTTTCATCATCTCTGGCTATTGGATTTGTATTCGGCTCTGCCATGAACGTCGCGCACGCTCAATTAATAACAGAACTATTTTCTCTTTCACTAAATGCTAAGGTTGATGATATTGGGATCGCTGGGCCAGAATTATCGCTGCATTGGCTTATTTATATAAATTGGGGGAAGAACAGCTTTCAACGCTGGTGCTATATTGCTAATAAACAGAGGTTTGAAATATCGAAGTATACTTGGACATGTTAGTCTACTAGATTAAAAAATAACAACTTGATTGTCGTTTCCAGCTTTTTAATCAGTCCATGTCATATAATCAAATTATTAATATATAAAAGATGTTGTAACCGTGAAATATTTATTAAAATTGTGTGCTTGTAATATACATCACGTGAGAGCTTGGTATATGTTAAGATCATTGATTCTACTTATAATAAATGGATGTTGAAGAATGTCAAAGGTATTTTGGTGTGTTTTACCGAGAGTTTAAGAAAGAGTTAGTTGTATAATGGGTATAATGATATGTAAAGATGTAATTAAAAGTGATAAATATAGGGATTAATTTCAATAATTTA
>APFE030353253.1:30319-63788 GCA_000404065.3 Pinus taeda
TGGATTAATTTTATTATTTTAAAAAAATGAGTATAGTAGATACTAATGTACTAAGGCTTTCCTCAGAGCTTAAAAAGGTCTTAGTGCTAAGAAAGATACCAAGGATTGATTTTATGGTGTTCATCTTCCTTTAATCCACGGGACCACTTACAAGATTACGAGGATCATAAGGAAGTATAAGGTGGATTCAACTTTTAGGCCTTTAAATACCATCTGGAGCTCCCTTAGATCTGTAAAAGACCCAGTTGACCACAAGAATATGAAGGGTGTTTATGTTATGCCATGCTTTTGTGGGACTCCCTACATTGGTGAGACTGGTCGCTTGATTAATCAAATGATTCATGAGCATGTCGCAGACATCAAGCATGGTAGGACTCGCTCCTCTGCTTTCGCAGAGCATGCAAATAACTCTAAGCATCACATCTGCATTGAGGGAGGACTTAGAAATTGAAAAAAGACCCAATAATTTGAATCATAATGGCTAGAATATCAGTTGAAGTTGGGTCCCTCTCTTGTCCTCCTAGTTTTTTAAGCTTCATTTTTAGATTTTCTTTTTTTTCTTTAGCTATTTAGGTATTGGCATCCGTTTTATAGTATTTTTGTTGATTTATTCTTCATTATTCCTAATTCTTCATGTTCTAATGTATTTTATTGTCATGTTCGTTCTTAACTCCTTTTAGTATTTTTGTTATTTGTTTAATGGGCCCCCCCCAAAAAAAAAACCCATATGTTTATTGCTTCCGACCTGTTTCTTTATTGTATTTTGTAACTTTTTATATATAATATATATAGGTAAATAATATATATAATAATATATAATATATCTTTGGAACATTGTGTATATTTTTTTGTTTTATTTTATTTATTTTTCGTTAGTTATTTTTAATTTAGTTTATTTTATTTCTATTAATATTTTCTTATAAAATGATGTTTCTCAGATTAGGGCTTGAAATCTTTTTATATAATGTTTGAATTCCCCTTCTTGTTTAGAGTTTGATTTTATATATATTTTTTTAAAAACTATTTGTTAATATAGCGATTACTTATAATATATTGATTTTAATAAATAATAAACTAAATATCATATTTACAATATTATTTTTAAAAAAACTATAATCGGTAGTTCAATTATCTATATAGTATATAAATAATAGGAGGTACTATATATAACGCTATACTTCAAAAGCAAACGTTACTTATTAATATTTCAATAAATTAAATACAAACTAATACTCATCATTTAAATATATTCGTTCAAAAACTAGCTATTAAATATAGTCCGTACTTATTAATATTTTTTTTTAATAAATTAATAAACTAATATCATTATTTAAATATTAATTTTCAAAAAACTTGCTATTAATATAGCCGTTACCTAATAAATCATTTGAATATAAATTAATAAACTAATATCATTATTTAAATATTATTTTTTAAAAACTAACCGTTTAATATAGCCGTTACTTAATAATATGCGTTTTTAATATATTAATAAATTAACTTAAATATTATTGTTCAAATATAGCGGTTACCTGAAATTATGTCTCTACATTGCTCCCTATTTAAGCCTTTACCATGGTCTGCCTCTTTATCCGGTCCTGATGATGAACCACACTTATTGGTTCAAAAAGCGTTGGCCAAAAAATTCTCTTATGTGATTTCTACTAAAAGACTTTGCTTAATTCATTATGGATCACAAGCCTGAAACAAAAATGAATTATTTAATCATACTTTAATTAAAAGAGATATGATTATTTTATTATATTTAATAAAAGAGCTTTTAAAAAATTTATATCAACCTCCTTACGTTAATTATGAATTAATGGCTCTTACTGCGAGTTCACATCACATCTTATAACATTTGATCTAATTTTATTTTCGTAGAATTTCAATTTAGAATGTATTTAAACGACTTTCAGCATACAACAAAATATAAATTGTTTGAAATAGTTAGCAATATATAAAATTTGAATTATTCAAAATTTATAATTAATAAAAAAATATGTTAGATCATTTGAATTAAACCTTTTACTGAGAATTTATATAGATTAAAGTTTATAATTGTTAAATAATAATTATGTTTTAAGGTGTTCCTTCTGGAAAGAACTTCCCTCCTATCTTACTTGTCTTCCTTATAACTGTCCAATCTGACGCTAGACAATTCAAATGTTTTCCACCCTTACGTACACCTGGTCAAATGTTACCCAACTCCTTAACTAACTAACTAACTCTTTCGGGTATTAATGTTTTTTCAAACTGTAAATGTTGCGCAGTGTAAATGTTGTGCATAGTTCCAAGGAAATCAGTAACAATAGTAGTGAAGAAGAGGAGGTCAGATACGAATACAAATTTGTATAACTGTGCAAAAAAAATTCATAAGCTGCCCTTTGATTTTGTGGAGATTAGGGACTTTAATAACATAAAGATGGAATAATTTTGTTTTCTAACTAGTGTATGGTGGCCACAATTGCTTGCGACTGTCGCAATTTTATTTACAATACAGGGGATGGTAGCTGTTGTGGGTGAAATGGTATGGATTGTGACCCCAATTTGTGTCATGGCGAGTATACTGATATATTATTTATGTGCACCGAAACAGATATATATGGTGGAGATGTCTTGTGATATCGTTTCACAATTTCATAGAACATGCCATGATTTCAGGAGAAAAAGCGTAGAGTTTAAAAAAATCTTGAAAGAGCCACATCCACCATGACCGAGTATGTTGCTATCCCTCCTGCTCTACACTACTTTCTCCTTAGGATAACTCACAAGGCTTATTGGAATAAGAAGAGATCCCCATGTTTATCAACTAGGGACTCAACACGCCTATTAATACCACTCGTCGAGACTGATTCCAAAAAGGTAAGTTTATTTAAATGAATTTGTAAACCATCCAAAACACTTGATGAAAAAGTGCCCCTAATGATATCTCCAATCCAACAAATAGAAATTATGTGCACTCCCACATTTAAATCATCCATCTTCATTAGGATTTTTTGAAAGAAGTTTGGACATCCATCCTGAAATGCAAGAGGCTCTCCTGCCTTTTTAATATCATCTATATAATTCCCTCAAGGACTTTAGCACAAGTATTTCTTCCTTACATTTGAATTACTCCTACAATGTAAAAGAATATAGTTCACTATCAGTCTTTCAACATAGTTTTAGTGTGTAAAGATAAGATCCAACATAGTTTTAGTGTGTAAATATAAGATCCAAAATTAGGTGGTCAACCCTTTGTTCCCATTTTGTCAATTTTTCTTGGTACCTTGTGAGCCACCTAAATAAACCAATCCAAAATCGATAAGAGGGATGGAAAAGGTCAACGATGGATTGTTTGTAGAATATGTGCCCATGTGCTATGGTTCTCTGCAACGGAACTACACCAACGGTATAGAACCTTCATCCTCAGCTGCCTTCAAATAAAGTTAACAAGTAAATTCATTGTTAAAGAATTAGCCAAAGAAATTCTTATGTGCCTTTAATCAATGCGAAATGATAAGGCAGGCCGCATGGAGACTACACAATGATCTAGAACATATACGCACCATGCAAAGAAATTTCCACATCACACGTTGTTACTGATTAGGGAGTCGTAGCCTTATATAATTAAGATCAAGAGCGCTATCCTAAATTGAAGTTAACAAGTTAACCAAGTGGTTATTTTCATCTTCTTGTATTTTTGTCCTTGATGTTGGGACACTGGTTCTAGAGTTCTTATCGTTGATCCAAGCTTTTTATCCTGGTGATATTGAATGGTATCTTCTAGAATATCTGATCCTCCGTTATAGCAATTTGTAGATGTAGTAGATGGCATCAGAATGGGCATTGAATTCCAATCAATAATTTATGTCTCGAAGGTTGACGGTTTCTCCTTTTTCAAGGATGGTACAGTGATATAATCATTTCCATGATCAGTACTGATGAGTAGGTTTATTGCTTCTGATTTCTTTTCCAGGTCGGAAAATTGTATAGATCCTTCGGAAGACGTATTATACTTGGTAGAATCATCCCTCGGCCTTGAGATGTATTAAGTTGGTTCTGCAAGTCATGATGCGATATTAGTGCATCGGGTTGGGGGAATTGATTAGTTGAACTCGAACATAATGATCCCGATGGATGTGCCTACACCAGGTTGTTATGTATGCCCAATAGGTTTAGACTTTGGAATAGCTTCCACGAGGACTAAAGACAACGCCATGAAAGATGACAACATATATGGTGTAGGCAGTGACATGTAGTTAACTGGATCGATTCCCATCAAATGCAGTCGTTTTCTGAGTTTAGTGTTCTAGTGATTCTTTATCTCATTCCTTGTTCTTCCAGGCAGATGGGAGGCTATAGCAGACCATCTAAAATGCAAAAGAAAATAAAGGACTTCAATATTTTCGCAAGTTAATAAAAGCACATGCAATATTGGAAATGAATCATTGTAATTCCTTATCTCGTTATCCGTTCTTCCAGGTAGATGGGAGGCTACAACATACCATCTAAAATTTCAAAAGAAAATGAAGGACTTAAATATTTTTGCAAAGGTAAGAAAATCACATGCAATATTGGAAATGAATCATTGTGATTCCTTATCTCGTTATCCATTGTTCCAGGAAGATGGGAGGCTATAGAATACCATCTAAAATTCAAAAGAAAATGGAGGACTTCAATATTTTGGCAAGGTAAGAAAAGAACATGCAATATTGGAAATGAATCATTGTAATTCCTATGCATGGAAAGTGTAAAACATTAGCTTAATCTTATAATAGGCTAGGAGGTAGAAGTTAACGCATTACTTATTTCCAAGAACATAATGGAGATGAATGATGGTGAGATCTTCATCCACGGAGAACGCTCCACACTTGATGTCAGGTTGCAAGTAATTTGACCATCTGAGTCTAAAACTTTTTCCACATCTGGATAGTCTTACACCCAACACCCAAAAAAATCATGTATCTTCAAGTCGTTTGTACTATCTCAGAAAAATAGAGTTAGCTATGATTGAAGGGTTTTCTAAACAAGTTCTTTGGAATCATTTATCCATCCTTGTAGATATAGGAATAGAAGTATTTTAAAAATTCCATAGATATGATTTGAAATCAATTGATTGAATGTGTTCATTAACATCTAAAATATTTATTTGTGATTTTTTAAAATGATACGATATTTCATCTATATGTGTAACCTTTCTTGAAACAAAACTCAATACATTCTCCATTGTAACGAGAAATAGCTGTAGTGCTAAGTCCCGATAGTTGAGAAATTAGACTTACTTATAAGAAACTCTCCCATTGAAATGAGAAAAAATTAGATTTAGGTTATTGCCCATAGAATTAGCCCCCACTTGTAGATAAATGTACCTGTACCAAAGATGGAGGGAACATTAATGAAATCAATTTACGTAGAGGAAAAATGTGAATTCTCAACCCGAATGGATTAATATGCTTTCCTACAAGCCCATCCAAATCAAGTTGTTCTTTATAGGATGATGCGTGTTTCAGAATGCTTTTTGAATTGACCAGAACTACTTCCTCAGCAACCCACTTCACCTTTTTTGGACTATACAACAGGACGCTTCTCTACGAACCTTCTTTCTTGTGGCTATGATTTTGGTACTTGGTTTTAAACTAAACATCCAAAACTTGTTCTTGTTTGATGAACGTGATAAACATGCAACCCAAGAAATACCCTGCTATTTTGGTTATTCCTACTTTACATAGAACTTGATAAATGGTTTTGTTGGTTCCTTACTTGACATTCAGAAGACTATTCCAACTCCTCCTCCTCTTTTATTCAATATCTATTTATCTAAAAGAGAATCTTATATGGCAGTACACACTCTTTATAAAGGCCGACCTCCTAGTGCAAGTTACCAATCAAAATACTGAGATTGTAGGGTCTTCTTCATTTTGTATACAATTTCCAACCATCCAATGCCCAAATATCCTATTACTTCAATATTTGAAGGGCTGTTGTGGTGGTTCATGTTTATCAATTTGGGGATTTATGCCACAAAATTAAGGAAATGTTCGAAATTTGTTGTTCAATTAACGTATTCTTAGTATCCACCATAATGATTGTGAACACGTGTGGATTGCATTTCATTAAATAATGAATAGTTAATGATTGTGAACTCATGTGGATTGCATTTCATTAAATGATGAATGGTTGATTTCACTTAATTCCTTTTGCATATTTCATATATTTGGACTTGTATTTCATGAAGTGATGAATGGTTGATGTCACTTAATTATTTTTGTATATTTCGTATACTTTGAATTGTTATATCTATTTCATATTATTATATTTTGATTTGTTAACTTTTCTTACTACGTGTTACGAAGCAGATTTGTAATAAATGTATGGTTAGAACTGTCTTGCGGCATGTTGGAATCATTCATGGCTCATGGTTCCAACCTGCTTGGTGATAGTTTTTCCATTTCTGAGCTAGCAAGCATTTTCCAATAATTTGCATGGTTCTTATTATTGTAGTTGACTAAACCTCATATTTATATATTTAAATGGAGTCATTTAATCTTGTAGAAAAATTTTCTCCTAAAATCTAGCCATATAGAAAGTCATGATTCTTATTTATTTAAAACTGATTGAATTTTCTATAATCTTATTAGATTTTCACTTGAAAAAGGGATTATTTCTCAAAAAAATTAGTTTCACCTATTTGAATCCCTGTATAGCATTCATTAAAAGATCCATGACTGATGTCTCTTAATTATTTTAGTAGATATCATATATTTTCATCTCTTGTTAATTTACACCTATTTGAATCCCTGCATAGCATTTCATCAAAATATCCATGATTGATGTCTCTTAATTCGTTTAGTATATATCATATATTTTCATCTCTTGTGAACTTAGTCATCAAACCATGTTCTATGGCTAGATGTGAAGTTTTCTTGGAGAAGGGAGGAAACTGAGCTCTAAAATTCAATCTTCTTAACCCAAATTCAAATGCTCAACATCCAAATTCATTTGATATGACCATGCAGTCAGGTCCCACAATGGATCAACTTATTCTAGAGGATTAACCTCTTATGGTCCAAGCATGATTGATGCAAAGATTACAACACAATTTTGGTCTTTTTGCAACAAACAAGCTATTAACAATGTATCCCCAGTCCTCTAATAATCTGGCAACAGGTGGGTCCCTGAAACTATTGTGAATTTTATGGATAAACGCCACCAAGGTTAGCCACTTGTTTCCAATGTCAGCTAAATGGAAAACTTTGGAGGAAATGTATTTGACATGGGCTCTTAGGCTGAAATCTCACAAGATATTCAAGGCACCACATATATCATGTATAGGTCCTTGGAAACACAAACTAATCATTCTCATGATCAACCTAGCATGGTGCATTGGGGAAGTAAACAATTTACAAATGTGCAGTTGTTGAGGTATTTTGAATAATCTATTTATGACAATCATGAGCTATTGTAGTTATGATCTTTTTGTTATCTTTATCTAGATTACAATATAATACTCAAATGGATATTGCTAATTTAGGTCAATATGGGTATATCTTATGTGGATGTTGCATCTGTTTATTGATGACATTTGATAGGATGAACTCAGGGAATTGGTTTGTAACTTGTCCATCTATTCTTATTCTTGAAATATATCATATATTTCTATCTCTTGTTAATTTACACCTATTTGAATCCACTAACGTCTCTGAATTATTTTAGTACATAGCATATATTTTAATCTTTCGTTAACTTAGTCATAAAACCATATTCGATCAATACATGTGAATTTTTTTGGATAAGGGAGGGAAACTAGGTTTTGAAAGTCAATCCTCTTAACCCACATTCAAGCACTCAATACCCACAGCTTCTTGTCCCATTGCTTCAATAATACTGACATTTATTTTCTATGATTCCATGTAATCCTCCATGACTTCTTCGGCTTCATTTACAATTTGGTCCCCAAGCCCCTACAACTCCTGAATTATTGTGGGATCCCCATGAAAATGAATTTGGAAAAATGCTCTACAGAATTTCAATACCATTTGGCTTAATAGAGCACCTTAATGGTCAACATATTAAAATGACTTGGAGTGTGGACCTCATGGGGTTTATGGCTATCTTTAACTTTATTATGAATGAGACAAAACCCAATTTTGGTAATGGTATTTGAGTTCATTTAACTGAGGCAGCTTGGCAACTTTAAACCCCAACAAACATAAAATGGGTGTGTTGTTAGGGATTCATGGGATTGCTTCTTAACTTATCATACATTGTCTCTCCCCTTTAAAGGTATGTGTTGGATATTGTATTTTGAAATAGTTCTTTGTTGATTTAAATTGTTCAGGTAATTCCATTCTACTCAATATGATATCAAAAGTCACTGAAATCAATTTTGGAAAACATAAAGCCTATTGTGGACTCTTGGATCTCAAATTTGTTGTAGAGAATGAGATTGGGCAAGGTGATACTAAATCTAGACTTGGTACCGATTTTTCCGAAACCAAACCTAAGGATTCCCAATGCATAAGTTTGTGTTCATCTATGCTCATCTTCCATATGTTATCCACTTACGGTGTTTCCTTTGACACGAGGCATAAGGAGGACAACATTAAGATTTCTCTTTTACTCAAATTGGGCTACATTTAGATAGCATAACATAACATATCACTTTTCATCTATGCTCTCTTCTCATATGCTATCGAATTACAGTGTTTCATTTGCAACATTTGATGCAATTGCTAGTTTAATTCAAAATTAAATACAAATTTCACATAATTTATTATTAGAAATCACCATGAGATAAAGCGTTGTGTAAATTAAAAGATGCAAGGTTTAAATCCCAACGAGTAATTTATTCTATGGAGAGGAGGAATGCTAAAATTGACCTAGTGTCATGCAAGTACAAGACTAACCCAACACACACACAACAGACATTAAATTTATAAATAAATTGTAAATTACTAATTTCTTAAATTTCAATGTATAGCATTGGGTTAAAAATAAGCTAATTAAATACAAGTAGAAGTTAAATTTCAATGTATAGCATTAAGTTAAAAATAAGAGAATTAAATCCAAATAAATTGTAAATTACTTATTTCTTCACTTTCAATGTATAACATTGGGTTAAAAATAAGCTAATTAAATGTAAGTAGAAGTAAAATTTTAATGTATAGCATTGGGTTAAAAATAAGCTAATTAAGTGAAAATTGTTGGAAACGATATTGAAAGGGGGGGTGAATCAGTATTAGCAAGTCAATTATTTTTCATTTCACAAACATATGTGTATACGCTACTTTAGTTAGTGAAAACTGCATATATACGCGACTGTAGTTAAGACAACTAGCGTATACCCTGCAGACTTATAATTTAGATAATTCTTTAGACGTTGATCATTAATCTGTGCATCAGAACCATATAAATAGTAACCATGTACAGTAAAAATAGAGCAGAGAATCACACAAAATAACACAAGATATTAGGTGGAAACCCAATGTGGGTGAAAACCACCTTCTGTAATTCATCTCTATCTTATTTTAATAAGAAACTTCTTTCTACAATATTTTTGTACTAGTGCAGTCTTATACTAGTACGCAGGCTTCTACCTGCAGAAAGCTACAACCTTCTCTCATTCCCCAGTTTCTCCTGGAAGGGAGCTTCAACCCCCTTAGCTCTTGTACTAGCTGTTGTGTTTACTAGTACGTAGGTGCCAACCTACAGAAGGCTACAACCTTCTCTTTTCTTCTAGGGACCACGTTTCATAAATTTTTAGACTAGATCCATTAATAACATCAATCAAACATCTGCATCAACCAATTTCCTTGTACAAATCAAACTGAATCAACCAATCTCTTCTCTGAAAGCTATAACCAGAATATTGTACTAGTAACTAGAACCAAAGCCAGAACCCAAAATACTGCAGCAGCAAAACAGACGTAGCTAAAGTATATTCTATGAGATGTACACTACTTCAATGTGACGAACCTGCATGCATGCACATTCTTCCCAAGGCAAACCTGCGTATATGTAGTTATGGAAAGTCAAACCAGCGTGTATACGCACCTTTGATATATCGAACCTGCGTACAGATCTGTAAAAGATGATTTAACCCTTGCAATTAATCAGATATTGGTTATACCTAGATCATCATATTTACAGATTACGATATGGGGCAATAACAAAAGATCAAAACCACTCAAAGATATATCTATTCAAGTTTTAAGATCTTGACCCATCAATAGAACTTATCCTTCATCAAGCGCTCAGGTTCATCCAGCTATGCACCACTACCCAATAATCAGTATTCTAGATCTTGCTGTTCATTAGATATTCAATACTTGAGTGCCTTTGCCTAATGATTTCCTCTTCCTTTTATAGTCTTAGGCCTTACTCTATACAATGGTCCAAAACCACTTAAACTCAATACCTTGGACCAAATACCTAGGGTCAAAACTTCGGACAAGCTACCTTAGACCAATACCATGGGTCAAAATACCAAGGACCAAATACCATGGGCCAAAACCAAGCTTTCCAACATGTACATTCTTTTCCTTGCGTGGAAGTGCGTGTATACGGATACAGTCCTTTCGGTTTTCTAACCCACGTGTATACGCGGCTTGGTCAAGGGGAATCTGCGTATACCTCTTTTTCTTTCTTTTTGTGAGCCTGAACTGTGATCTGTCATCAAAGTGAGTTGCCATCAAGGACAATACCTGAGTCATAGCGCCAAACTTGTGTCATAATGCCAACAATCTCCCGCTTTGGACTTGATGGCAACCCCACGTCACTCTCCCCCTTTGTCATCAAGGGCAAAGGGTTATGCTCCCCCTGAGTACATGTTGAATTCTTTAATCTGCTGAAGAATGTTGTCCATACTCCCCCTGACTATACACAAGGTCTGTAAAAAGGTGTTCTTACAAGAAGAACAAGACTCTATACATCATACATGACCTTTCTATCTTCAAAGACTTATACATACATCATCCACCCAACCAAGTGGGGATATACCAAGATTGAATCATCCACCCATCCAAGTGGGGATATACGAAGACTTTATAAATGACAAGACACAAACATTACATCATTCATCCTAGGCATAGTGGGGAAACCAAAATAGGTCATTACATAAACTTTATAATAAAATATATACATGACATAGAGACGAAATATCTAAAACAAGAATATGATAGTCATCAGCAACTATCATCTGCAGCATCTGTCAGTCACCATCAACCATGATCTCGTTCAAATCCTGTTCCACCTGAATCAAAAACAACTGTGAATTTGTACCAAAATCTTCCAAGATAATGCCAATAATGCATTATTAGAAGTATATACTCCCCCTAAACCTGTGGTCTCTAACAGACCTATATCAAATTCTGTTTGTCCTGAGTCTGGTCCACTAATTTTCTTCAAGCTAACATATATGCAACTGTACCTATAGAAATCATCGTATGTCCGTGGATACGCTTCATGAAACTCGCGTACAACCACTTTTCTCTAAACTAGATAAGTTTCAACAGCGAGATGATGCATCAACTACTCCCAGCTTCTCTCTGAGGTATTCAAATCTCTCTCTAGGTAGTGTTTTTGTGAATATATCAGCAACTTGTTCTTTGGATGGAACATACTCCAATTTGACCTTTTGTTCAAGCACTTGTTCCTAGAGAAAATGATATTTGATAGGTATGTGCTTGGTCTTTGAATGCATGACTGGGTTCTTTGAAATACTGATTGCACTTGTATTATCACATAGAATGGAGATAGGTGTAGTACATGCAATTTGAATGTCTTTCAAAGTTTGCATCATCCATAGAAGTTGTGTACAACAAGATGCAGTAGCCACATATTTTGCTTCAGTTGTAGATAATGCAGTTGAACTTTGTTTCTTGCTGAACCAAGATACCAATCTGGAACCCATATAGAATGCACCACCACTAGTGCACTTTCTGTCATCTACGCTTCCTGCCCAATCTGCATATGTATATGCATGAAGGGTAAGATTTGTATCCCTAGTATACCATAACCCAAAGTTCTAAGTTCCTTGAAGATATTTGACGATCCTTTTGACTGCTTGAAGATGTGATTCCTTTGGATTTGCTTGGAATCTTCCAACTATTCCTACTCCATGAATGATGTATGGTTGGGTACATGTTAGATAGAGCAGGGTACCAATCATGGATCTGTATGTTGGTTGATGTACTATTGTTGATTCGTCATTTGCGTTGAGGCTGCATCCTGTTACCATAGGGGTACATACAAGTTTAGAGTCTTCCATGCCACATCTTTTCAAGATCTGCTTGAGATACTTGGTTTCAGATAGAAAAATGGCATCTTTATGTTGTTGAACTTGTAAGCCAAGAAAATATGTGAGTTCTCCTAGCAGGGACATTTCAAATTCTTTTTGCATTACCAAGGCAAAGTTTTGACTCATGGCTTCTTCATTGCTACCAAAAATAATATCATCAACATATACAACAAGTATTAGCAATTTATCATTTTCAATTTTCATATATAGATTGCTATCAGCTGATCCTTTTGAGAAACCTTGTTGACGAAGGTATTTGTCAAGACGATAATACCAGGCCCTTGGACCTTGTTTTAGACCATAGAGAGATTTTCTTAGTCTACATACAAGTTTTGGATCATTTCCAAGGATGAATCCTTCCAGTTGCTCAATATATATGTCTTCTTCTAAAACTCCATTAAGAAAGGCAGATTTACATCCATTTGATATACATTGAAGTTCTGAAAGCTAGAAAGAGTAAGAAACATTCTTATGGCTTCAAGTCTAGCAACAGGTGCAAAAGTTTCTTCAAAATCTATACCTTCTTGTTGAGCATATCCTTTAGAAATAAGTCTAGTCTTGTTTCTAATAACTTCTCCATTGTCATTCAGCTCGTTTTTGAATATCCATTTCGTTCTAATGATATTCTTATCATCAGGTCTAGGAACTAATTCCCAAGTATTATTCTTTTCAATTTGCTCAAGCTCTTCATTCATGGCTTTGACCCAACATTCATCTTTGTATGCTTCATGTACATTTTGTGGTTCGATGGAGGAAAGCAATGCTAGATAGCTTGAAGGTTCTGTAATAGTTCTTCTTGTCCGCACACCTACCTCTTTCTCCCTAAAATTTGAGTTTCTAGATGATTCTTTTGAACGTACCTGGATGGAGTCTTTTCTTCTTTCGTTCTCTATTTTCTCGTGCTTCATTGGTTTCTTCTTTTTCAGGATAGTCCTCATCTTCTTCATGCTCTTCTATTTTTACCTACTTTGGATTTTTGCCTGCTTCATCAACCACAACATCAATGCTTTCAACAATTTTCCCAAGTCTTTTGTTATAGCACTTGTATCCTTTACTTTGGGAAGAGTATCCAAGGAGAATGCCTTCAGCTACTCTAGCTTCAAACTTGCCAAGTTTTTCATCAGTCCTTTTGATGTAACATTTTCTTCCAAAACTTTTGAAGCATTTTACAGTAGGAGTCTTACCATACCAAAGTTCTTGAGGAGTTTGAGTGATGTTTACTCAAACATTTGTTTTGTTGAGGATAGTGACGGTAGCAAATGCAGCTTCACCCTAGAAGGTTGCAGGGAGTTCCAAATTCATCTAGCATAGCACGAGCCATTTGTTGAACTTTTCTATTCATTCTCTCTACTACTCCATTTTGTTGAGGAGTCCTTGTAGTGGAGAATTCCCTTCTTATTCCATGCTCTTCACAAAATTCAAAGAATTCATCCGAGGTAAATTCCCCTCCTCGATCATATCTGAGGCATTTGATTTTACGATCTGATTCGTTCTCAACCAAAGCTTTGAAGGATTTGAATTTTTCAAATGCTTCATCTTTATGCTTCGGAAGTCCAATCCAACACATTCTGGAAAACTCATCAATGAACAATATAAAGTACTCTTCTCCACGAGGTGAATTTTTCCTTGATGGTCCACATAAATCAGTATGAACAAGTTCAAGAGGCTTACTAGTTGATCCTTCCTTTTTAGGGAACTGAGCCCTGGTTTGCTTACCAAATTGACATGATTTGCATATTGTATTCTTTGGAATGCGGATATCAGGAAGATCACGAACAACTTGATATTTGCATGCTTTCCTTATTTGAGGGAAGCTTAAATGCCCCAATCTTTTGTGTCATAGCCAGTGTTCATCAGTTTTTCTTAAATAGCATTGTTGTTGTCCTCCTTTGAGTATGTATAAGTTATTTGGAGTTCTTATACCTTTGATCACGGTTTCACCTGTATCAAGCTCATGAACAACACGTCCATTTGATAGAAATACTACTTCATTTCCTTGATCACACATTTGACTTACATTCAAAAGGTTATGTTTTAGACCATCAACATACATAACATTTCCAGCTCTAACCTTTTCTTTTAAGAGAGCAGACCCTTTACCTTTTATGATAGCAGGAGTGTCATTACCAAATGAGACCTTCTTTTCTTTCTCTAAGGCATTATATGGTTGAAGTTTTAATTTATCACCTGTCATGTGTTTCGAGTATCCACTGTCGATGTACCATTGATTTTCTTGTCCTTCAGTATACAGAGCTATACCACATATTTCTGTTTGCGCTTCTTTCTTTCTCCATGTTTTGGGACCTAATGAAGTCTACTTCTTTTGAGATGTTTGTTGAAAATTACTTCTGTATTCAGAATCTTCATGATCAAACTTGTTACAGATTAAGCATTTTGTTTCATTCTCGGGAGCAGAGAAGTTATTGTAGGTCCTTTTCATGATCCCAGTCACATTCCTTTGATTTCATGCTTCTCTAGTCATGATGGTCTTGTAAGCAACACATTGAGTATCTTTGTGTCCAAAGTTATGACATGAGAAACATTGGTCATTAAAGAAATTCCAGCGATTATCAAACCTACTGACCTAGTGATTGTAGTTTCCATTGGCATTCATTCTTGAAGCAAATTGAGTATGATTTACCCGAGGTTGGTTGTAGCTTCTGTTCATCCTTGAAGTAGGTTGGACTCGATTTTCCTGGTGATCTGCTTTAGGCCTTTGATGTTCACTTTTCCTTTCTACATCAAGATAGATTTTGGAGGTTGATGGATTTGGTGCTTGAGATGTTTCTTCAGTATATCCAAGACCTGTTTTTATCTGAGGAGAATGCTGCACTTTGATAATTTCATCTAAGGTTTCTAATCCTTTCACAAATCTGAGATTGAGAGCTTTTGTTTTCCCAATATCTTTTCTTAGACCCACAATTTCACATTCTAACTTTTCATTGTGTTTTTCTCCTTTAGCAAGTTGGAATGTCAAATTATCTATAGTCATATTCTTTTCTTCTAAACAAACTTTAAGTTTAGAAATTTCTTCATAAAGACGATCTTCATCTAAAGCATCCAAGAAACCATCATCTTCAAAAGCCATCAGAAGTCTATAGGTATCACTACTTTCATCTTCATCACTATTTGATATACCATCACTATCTTCATGCGTATAGTAACTCTTCTTACTTACATTTTGTTTTCTATTCCATTTAGCTGGTTCTTTACCTTTACCAAACTTGTCTTTATGAGGACATTTGGCAGCATAATGATTGACTCTTCCACAAGAAAAACATTTGAAAGGTAGTTTACCTCTTAATCTTCTGGAACCCTGTTGAAGGTTTTTGACAAAGTTTACTTCTTCCTCTCCTTCTGAAATATGCCCTATTTCTTCTCTTCCTGCAGCTTTGAATGCAACTTCTCTCATATCTGATGGATCTCCTTTTCTCATTTCGAAAGCAGTTAATATTCTGTGTAGTTGTGTCATAGTAATAGTATGAAGATCCTGCTTTTCTTCTATGGCAGACACCTTTGATTCAAACTTAGCAGACAAGGATCTTAAAATATTTTCAACTAAAGTAACTTATTTTATCTCTTCGCCCAAATTCTTCATGAAATTAACAATCTCATCTACTCGTAAGAAGTAATTAGCTATACTTTCATCATTGTGCATTTTGAGAGTTTCATATTGTATTCTAAGAGTTTGTAGTTTTGCACGTTTTACCTGAGAATCTCCTTCATAGCTTAGAACGATCTTGTCCCATATTTCCTTGGCGGATTTGAGTTGCATAACTTTGACAAATTCTGATTATGACAAACTCCCCAATAATATATTGACAACTTTAGCATTGGTTTCAAATTGCTTTTTACCTGCGGTATCTGTAGGAATAGCTGAGGGAAAGTTATATCCTCCTTCTACGATTTCCCAGACATTTGTTTCTTTAGATTGAAGATATGCCATGGTCCTTACCTTCCAATAGATGAAGTTGCTCCCATCAAAGATTGGAGGTCTGATAGATCCTTCTTTCTCTTGGTTACTAATGATTATGGATCTTCCTTCAAGCGATCAAGCTTCTTCTGAAGGACCTGCTCTGATACTAATTGTTGGAAATAATACTGAGCGGGGGGGTGAATAAGTATTAGCAAGTCAATTATTTTTCATTTCACAAACAGATGTGTATACACTACTTTAGTTAGTGAAAAATGTGTATATACGCGATTGTAGTTAAGGAAACTAGCATATACCCTACAAACTTATAATTTAGATAATTCTTTAGATGTTGATCATTAATATGTGCACTAGAACCATATAAATAATAACCATGTACAGTAAAAATAGAGCAGATAATCACACACAAGAACACAAGATATAAGGTGGAAACCCAATGTGGGTGAAAACCACCTGTTGCAATTTGTCTCTATCTTCTTTAAATAAGAAACTTCTTTTTACAATATTTTTGTACTGGTGTAGTCTTATACTAGTACGCAGGCTCCTACCTACAGAAGGCTACAAACTTCTCTGGTTCTCCAGTTTCTCCTGGAAGGGAGCTTCAACCCCTTTAGCTCTTGTATTAGTTGATGTGTTTACTAGTGTGTAGGTGCTGACCTATAGAAGGCTACAACCTTCTCTTTTCTTTCAGGGACCACATTTCATAAATTTTCAGACAGGATCCATTAATAACATCAATCAAACATCTGCATGAACCAAATTCCTTGTACTAATCCAACTGAATCAAGCAATCTCTTCTCTAAAAGTTGTAACCAGAATACTATACCAATAACCAGAACCTAACCCAGAACCCAAGATACTGTAGCAACAAAATAGAAGTAGATGAAGTATATTCTATGAAATGTATGCTACTTCAATGTGACCAACCTGTATGCATACGCATTCTTCCCAAGGCCAACCTGCATATACACAATTTTGGAAATCCAAACCAGCGTGTATACGCGCCTTTGATATATCGAACCTATGTACAGATCTGTAAAAGATGATTTAACCCTTGCAATTAATCAGACATCAGTTATATCTAGATCATCAGATTTATAAATTATGATATTTGCCAATAACAAAAGATCAAAACCACACAAAGATATATCTTTTCAAGTTTTAAGATATTGACCCATCAATAGAACTTATCCTTCATCAAGCACTCAGATTCATCGAGCTATGCACCACAACCCAATAATCAGTATTCTAGATCTTGCTCTTCATTAGATATTCAATACTTGAGTGCCTTTGCCTAATTATTTCCTCTTCCTTTTATAGTCTTAGGCCTTACTCAATACCATGGTCCAAAACCACTTAAACTCAATACCTTGGACCAAATACCTGGGGTCAACACTTTGGACAAGCTACCTTGGACCAATACCATGGTTCAAAATACCAAGGACCAAATACCACGGACCAAAACCAAGTTTTCCAACATGTACGTGCTTTTCCTTGCGTGGAAGTGTGTGTATACGCATACGTGCCTTTCAGTCTGCTAACCCGCGTGTATACGCATCTTGGTCAAGGGGAACCTGCATATACCTCTTTTTCTTTCATTGTGTGAGCCTAAACTGTGATCTATCATTGGAGTGAGTTGCCATCAAAGACAACACTTGAGTCATAGCACCAAACCTATGTCATAATGCCAACAAAAGTAGAAGTTAAATTTATATATAAATTTATAAATTCAAATAATTACACAAAGTAATACATAATTATAAAATTAACTTAGCAAAAAAAATGCCACACGCACTAAACTACATTTATAAATATTTTAAAATTATAAATAAATTGTAAATTACTAATTTCTTCACTTTAAATGTATAGCATTGGGTTAAAAATAAGCTAATTAAATACAAGCATAAGCTAAATTTCAATATATATCATTGGGTTAAAAATAAGCTAATTAAAACAAGTGGAAGCTAAATTTATAAATTCAAATAATTACACAAAGTAATATATAATTGTAAAATTAACTTAGCCATAAAAACATCCTATACATAATTGAGAAAGTGAACATATAAAAACATGTAAGAGCTAATTAAACATATAAAACCATGTAAAGGCTTTTAGAAAATAACATGTTATAATCTAATTTTTTATTTAAAAGATTAATAATAAAACTATTAATCTATTTTTCTATTTTATAAATAATCCAAATAACTTCTTTTAGTAAGAAGAAAACTATATATATATACAATGAATATTTAGTACATAATGTATAAATATGGATGCCATAGATACTCTCATATATCTTCAGATACAGTCATATCAAGTCCATTCTGACTTGATGAGACAAAAATATACAGTATACAATCTAGATTTATGTCTATGTACCTAGTGGTATAAACATATGAAAAATAGTATCAGCCATACAACCAAATTGATCTAATTTGACATCAACCAGGTATCTAATATGAGGAAGTTTGTTATGCACAAGACAAACAAAAATATAGAACAATGTCACATAAAAAAACACAGAAAAAAACCATCAAAAACAACAAAATGTAATCCTCCAGAAAATTTGTTGTTATCCAGGTAAACGAAGCACCTCGACATCCACAATTTTATCTCCCAACTTGATTTATATGTGCATCCCATCCAAAACGTCCTGTATCCCTCTTAGACAATCGATCAACATTTTGATTAAAGTCCCGTCCAATATGCTTAATCATTGAATCTCTAAAACAAGCCCAAAGATTCTCAATTGGACTAAGCTAGCATTGTAGCATTGGTTGGCAAACTTTTACGCAACCCAAAAAATGGTCTATAATAATCCTTGAGTCCCCAAAAATGTGAATAAAAGGGATGTTAAGATAGAAAGTGAACCAGAGAAGGCCTCATAGAGCCATCACTTCAGTCGTCATATTCGTGCCTCTGCCAGCTCCCCAATGAACCCAAAATTCCTACTCCTATGACATAGCAATCGAGAAACCACAGCCACATCTGTTCCTTTGTTCCAACCCATAAAAAAAACTAGTCGGGTACTCCATCCTCGGGCTAGTCTGTTTCTGAAAGATCTTATTAGGCCCTGTGTCATGTTTTTTACCAATAGAATACCATTCAATAATGCATGTTGTGTGTGGAGCATGATTGTTCAGAGGTCTTTGTTTCAGCCGGATGTATACCCCAGGAGGTTTTGTACACCCCGGGGGTCTGGGGGGTTCGGGGGCTCGGGGGAAGCGCCCCCGAAGCTAAAAACAGATGTAAATTTGCCTTGTAAAAGTATAGTAATTTCTAGTCAATCTGGGCCCTTCATTAGGCGGATGATCTGACGGAAGAACCTATGTTTAGTTTAGGGTTTTTTGCCCTAGAAGGCAACCCCTCTCTTTGTATGAGGGCATTGTATTTGAGGCTGTGAGATAGATGTGTATTTGGTGTGAGCGAGAAACAGAGAGGTGAGACTGTGAGAGAAAATAGAGGATATTACAACGGATTTGCTGTAGGTTGTGTCTCTTCATTTTGCTGGATAATAGAAAGGAAGGAATGGTTGTTCGAGGTGGACGTAGCCCAAACTGGGTGAACCACGTATATCTGTGTCTCTCTTGTTTTGTGCGTTTTCTGTGTTTATATTTCTGCAATATTTTATGTGTTCCATTGCTCCGTAATATATATAATATTCTAACACAAGTTACTTGAGAAAATTGGTGAGAATGCTTTTCACCTTGATCTACCAGCGTACATGCACATCTACTCAGTTGTTAATGCAGACAACTTGAGACTATTTGAACCTTCATTAATTGAAGATCCTAAAGAGCAGAGTCAATTTCCTTCTATTAATGATCTGTTACCTGAATATCTTAATGAGTTGTAGGAAGATACAGTTCTGGACAGCAAGGTAAGAACTACATGCAGAGGGGATGTTGAGTACCCCAGGATTGGACTCAAAGGTTCAAAGCCAAGCAGTGCAAAATGGATAGAAATTGAGCAAGCAAGGAAGCAATACCCTCACTTGATTGATGCTTGAAAGAAAACCAACTTTTGGTGGTACAAAAGCTTTTTCAGTGGGAAGGTCGTGATCCGAATTGGATCCTAGAAACTCTCTAAGTTTTCATGACTGTTTCAAATTATGCTAAAAGATTCAAGTCCTAGAAAATATCAAAGCTATCAGAAGGAATCCTCATAACAATTGCAGTTGTGGCCAGAGTGGAGCAAAGAGGACCCTCGATCAAGCACGCAGACTGTTGGCCCATGGTAAAGCACAATGGCACAAAACTGGCAAAAACCGGAGGCTAATTCAGGAAATAGAGGCGGATTCTAATACGAAATTAGAGGTAAGTGCTAATCACGTATCATAGGGCATCCCCCTTAATGAAGGAAAGCCCCAAAGTGCCCAAACCCGAAATCGCTATAAAATTTGGAAAAAGCAACTATTTCGGTTTCGTAGCGCAGGATTCCCCAGACCAAAAAGATATCAGAAGGGTTTGAGGCGGTAAGTGGTTTTGAATGAGTCCCGCCCAATGCCACACATCGAGCTACACACATCCAATGGACGAGAGAGAAAACCGCTTGTATCGGATGGGTAAACAATGTGTGACTTGTTCGCTCAATATGAAGGACGACCATAGGATATGGGGGCCCAGATCGACAATGGAGATACGTCCTGATGGCTTACCAGATTTGACAGGTTAAAAAGAAAGATGACAGGGGATTTGAAGTCCGATGTGGATAATGAGTTGGCAAATAATTCGTGTTTGTGGGCAATCTTGAAGCAAACAAATTTAACAGCCATTAGAATATGATTCAGGGAATCTGACACCGAGTTCATTAGCAAACATATGACCACCTCCCTGCGAGGCGTTACCCAGTGATGATGACGTAGAGCAGGGGAATTCAAACGAATAGAGGAAAGGAAACTAGAAGTTCGGGAAGCAGAAATGAGTAGTCAAAGAGCAAACTGGCTTTAAAGCCATAAATTGACAGAAGCAAAGAGAGCATACAGAGAGGCAGACAATGAAGAGACATAGAAAGCTAACAGCAGAGAACAGAAAGTAGAAGCCGAGCTGACCTGAAAGTAGCATCGAGCCAAATAGAGCCAGAGAGAGTCAGAGAGTCTATGTACTCCATTGAAGGCTTGAGAGGTTCAAGCAAGCTCCTCGGTATAGGCATGTCATACTACTGTGACCCTCAAAGGTCGAGTTTCAGTAAGGAGAGTCTGTGTACTCCATTCCTACTGACTTCATTCTGTTAGTGAGACTCAAATGGAGCTCACTATTGTAAAACCCTGCTTGAAAACAAAATAGAGAGGCCACCACTAAAAGGTTGGACCAGGAGATGTAGCCCAGGAGCATTGGGTGAACTCCTTATTAAACTTGTTTTGTTTACATGCTTGAATGTTATGTTTTCTCTAATTGCCTCAGTGTCTATGTATTCTAGCAATCTTATTAATCTGTTGCATAAGTAACATAGGCACATCCATGCACATGAGTCTATAATACCTTTAATTCTTTGTCCTGGATAAATTCCATATCAGTGAGGGAGGGAAAGAGAGATGGAGTTGGAGGGGGGGAGAGAGAGAGGTAAGAAGAAATAAATATATAGAGAGAGAGGGAGTGATAAAGAGGATGGAGAGAGGGAGAGAGGAAAGAAGTGGAGAAGAGAGATAGAAGTGGGGGAGAGGGAGAGAAGTGGGAGAGAGAGAGAGAGAGAGAGAGAGAGAGGAGGAGGGAGGGATAGGTAGATAGATTGAAGAAATAGAGTGTATGTTTCGGCGGTGATATAGAGAGGCAAATTGAGATAGAGATATAGATGGCAAGTGAAGAGAGGAAAGAAGAGAGAGATGGAGGGAGGAGGGAGGGACAAAGAGATTGATAGATATGAAGTGAAATAACATGTGTGTTTGGGGGGTTGAGATAGAGTGGAAAATAAGGAGAGATGGAGGGAGATATAGATATATATGAGGGAGGAGAGGGAAGAATTTTTCTTTCACTAGATACATTGATTCAGTGTAGACGATGATTTCTAATCCTATTTTTTTCTTACACTAAATGCATTGATTTCAATGTAGATGGTGATTTCTATTCATATTTGATTGCTTGCACTAGATGCATTGATTTCAATAGATATGTTGATTTCTAATCATGTTCGATTGCTTGCACTAGATGCATTGATTTCAGTGTAGATGGTGATTTCTAATCTTATTTGATTGCTTGCACTAAATGCATTGATTTCAATGTAGATGGTGATTTCTAATCCTATTTGATTGCTTGCACTAGATGCATTGATTTCAATGTAGATGTTGCTTTATAATCCTATTTGCTTATTTGCACTAGGTGCATTAATTTCAGTGTAGATGTTGGTTTATAATCAAAATTTCTTACATGCACTAGATGATTTGATTTGAGTGTAAATGTTGATTTCTAATATTATTTGATTTCCTTCATTAGATGCAGTGATTTTGGTGTAGATGTTGCTTTCTAATCTTATTTAATTGCTTGCATTAGAATCATTAATTTTAGTGTAAATGTTGATTTCTTTTTTGATGTAATTGGATGTATGATGGTACATTAATTTTAAGGTGATTGGATTAACATTGTCCATTGATTTCAACGTAAGCACAAAAAAGTATTGACAATGTGCATTGATTTTTGTGTTATAGTAATTAAACCTATTAATATTGGAGAGAAGGAGAGACAAGGAATGATGTTTACTATAATAGCTTGAGCTAAAGATTTAAGTGGTTTATGGTCTAACCTGTCCTTTTCATATAATCAACATGAAAATATGATAATCAATATGAAAAGATGAAAAAAGTAAAAAGGGTGACAATAAGAATAATAGAAGAAAATAGTTTTATATTAACCACAATGAAGACTATTTGTAATTGACTATATTCTTATTATTCACATTTTCTATCATTTAACACTATTACATTGTCCCTTTACATTCAAAACTTATATTTCATCATTAAAGTTATTATCATCACAACAAACTAGGCAACTAAGCAAATTTAAAATTAAAATATACAGATTAATCTGAGACATATTACCATATTTAAAATGATTATATTAATATTAGATGAATTTACGTATTACTGATAAAATTAATTATATGTTCGTTAGATTTTCTTTGGTCGCACATGACTAAAACATACTTAGATCCATATTAACTCTGGATCTATCAAGCACGGAGAGGGAACAAATCTCTCAAGGTACAAATGTTTCCTCAAGTTTTGCGCTACAAAAAAAAGCTTTTCACCTCAAGAGATGGGATCCCTCTCGTCACTTGATAGATCCGGAGTTAGATGGAACTAGGCTAGCTTTATTTTAAAATTGAGGAAATTACAAAAAATTTTGAAAGTAACTTTTCATTAAAATAATAATTTTTTACTTTCAATTACATAAATTGATATAAAACTAGCTTGGATCTATCTTAATTTTAGATCTTAATTTTGGATTTACCAAGGGAAGAGCGGATCAAATCTCTTTTCACTTTAAAAAAGGTTTGTATATGAAGAGATTTTATGCCTCCGACACTTTGTAAATTAGGATAATATGTGAATTATTAAATTATAAGTATACTATTAATTTTCTATTTCACCTTTACTATTTTTATTTTGATAATACCAACTTTAATTTCTTAATATTTTTCACATTAAATTTTATTTTATGGAGTTTCCTCAGATTAGATGTTAAAATTTATTTTCAAATAAAATAAATTGGCTATATTTTTTAATATTAAAAGTTGTTTTTAATTTTCCCCATTGTGTAGATTAGTTGATGATAGAATGGGCTGTAAAGGAATTTCTTATGATGTTATTGGTTTAAACTTCGATTAGTTCAGTGTGCCACATGTGAGGCAATGTCGGTACACTTGGAGTTTATTGTGGTAGTGGATAGAATCAATCCTTAGGTACAAACATGTTATAGTTTTCTATTCTCTCATATACAAAAAAAAAAATAACAATAATAATAATAATCTTATTTTTTTAATTTTATTGAATTAATTATTTATTAAAATTAGATTTTATTAAAAGCACATGATTTTACTGGAAGTAGTTTAGGCAATGGAAATAAAGGAAACTAATTCTCTTGTAAGTATTTTCTAAATTGTATCTCCACTCAAACACTCTCATAGAAAAAAAAATCTTGACCCCACCCATTAAGAAAGCCACCCAATGTCACCTTGGTGGCCTTCTCTCACTCTTTAGACTACAAGAAGGATATCCTTATCTATGGGGGAATCCTTAAATATCGAGCTAAGCTAGGTCATTGAGTAATGAAAGGAACTTCCTTAATGAAGACTAGTGATTCGACACTACTCACTCTCAAAGTAAAAGGTCAAGGATAAGTGTGCGAATAGTCAAACAAACCATGAATTATTAACAAATTTTGAATGATTTTAATTACACAACTATGCTTATTCATGAAACCAAATTACACTTGAAAAATGAAATATAAAGCTTTCTCAATTAACCATATAGCATAAGATGCTAGTGAAGCATATATACAATGGTACAATAAAAATAGAAAATGAATCATATATTTTCTATACAAGTAAGGCATTAGATCATTCATTCATCATATTCATGAGCATTGTACATTGAGAGTTTGTTATCATCATCAAGATACCATTCCACAATTAAGAGATCATACATCAACAATATTAACTATGTTTGGGACAAAAAAGGGTTATGTGTTTGCAATGATAAATAAAGGAAATATTCAAACTTGTCGTTGTTACTAAGGACAATGAAGACAAAAAATTTAAATGTGGACTACTTACACATTTGTAACATTCAAACGTCATAGATTTATCATCATGCAAGCTGCATGAAGGAAATTTGTTAGTGGTACTAAGTGAACATTATTTGGTCAAAGTTCATACCCTCTCCTTAGCACTACCACTTTGCAAGACAAAGTAGAAATGTTAAATATATGTGCAACCAACTAAATAAGTTGGAAAGGTTGTTGCAACATATATAGGTGGTCATGTCGTGTTGCAAAAGGAGGTGTTGGCCCACTCCCCTTTTTGATAATTTGTCAACCTTTAAATTTGATTCCTTGTGAATGTGATCAAATGATATGACCCTAAAGATTCTAACGAGCTCCATAATTATAATCATCGTTTGATCCAACAAAGAAGTGTACAAGGAAGTATAACCTTTCACCCAATCTAAAACAACCTTTGAATCCCCTATGACTTGTAAGTTTAGATTGTTGAAGTGATACAATTAAAATGACTAACATAAACAACTAATTCATATTATTGTAGTTTTTGTTAGGTAGTCATATTTTTTTCCTAGACTAAATTAGTCATTTATGTTAGTCATTTTTAGTAGTATTTATTAGCTAGTCATTTATTTTAACTAGTGACTAAAATAGTCATTTATGTTAGTCGTTTTAAGTTGGGTCTCTTAATATTGCTAATTTTTTGTAGTATTTCACTTGGAAAAGTTGTGGTGACTAAATTTTTTAGTCACCTAGTCACTAATTTCACCATTTTCTACTAGTGACCTAAGCAATGTTTAGCTATCAACATGTCAGTACTCTCCCCTCCAGTACGAGAACCAGACAACTGAACCCGTTGTCTCCTCCTGGACAAATCTGTGATGAAATAGATGGTTGCACCATCTTACCAAGTGTTGTAGTAATTCCATCTGGATTTTGACCCCAGGGATACGAAAGAATTTGAGAAATCCACATGCCCGAAGAGCCCTTATGAAATTTACATCTTGTGTTGCTTGATGCTCTTCTACTTCATGACCTCTTTCCTTCCACTCAATAACCATTTTCTCGAGCAAATAACCTATGAAACATCAATTAATAGAGTTTTAATTAGCTTCTATGGAAGAAAATTTCTGAAACAGTTAGTGATTTTAGAGATCTCTTGAAAGATTTTGTTTCATGGCATTAACGCATCTATCTGTAATTTTTTATATGCTTCCTGTGAGATGGCACCATTGAAATCAAGGAGAGCAGCGTTGGTCTGATAGGTAAAATAGGTGTTGATCTCCCTCGACGTAAAAAAATAAAATAAATAAATAAATAAAAATTCAAGCCCTCCTAACTACCTATCCTGTAGATGAAATCACTTGAAAATATAATCCAAATGTAGAGGAAGGACAAATCTCTGACCTGCAACAAACGGTTCGTCGAATGGTGCCCTAAATTGATCAAACTCCTTGCCTGAAGATCGGGGGGATTTTGGGTAAATTGTGCTCTCCAAATTACAAAATGGTAAATGGTAAATTTGTTTTCACTTTTTGAGTTTATATAAGATTTTTGAAGTATTTTTACCATTTAGGGCATATTTTACCTATATTTTAATATTTTTCTCGAAACGAGTAATGTTTGTTCACATGTGTAAGGATAGGTTATGGCTTATTGGTGATAGTAATTAATTTTGACTGAACTATCTAGTTTTGTTTTATCTCTTCTATGGACTCGTGAAAAATAAACAAAAAAGGAACCCCCCATGGAGTCATCTTTCAACTCTTTTCTGACTCTCAAAACGTGAAAAGATTGTCGAGTACTTGTCGTTTCGAACTCGTTAAAGTAAATGAAATGACGTCTACTCAGTATAACATTAACCCTTTTCTAGACTGAGATAGACTAATGTATGAAAAAGGAATACCTTAGTCACACGTGGCTAAGAGGTTCTCTTGAATATTGTTTTCTTACTTGTTGGATTCGAGAGACTATCTACGAAAAGGGACCTCTAGAGTTTCCTTTTTGCCTCTTTTTCAAACTCTCTAAACATGACAAATATTTTGAGTTACCCCTTCATTGGACTTATAAAACTAAAAGGATGAAGCACTTGTCACCATGATGAGACCAAGCTACTCCTTTCTAGGGCTCGTTAACAATACTAGTATGGATTCATCCGAAGGATGAACTTATATGACACGCATATGTTATCCTGTTCAATCTTGAGATAAAAAATAATGAGGCACTCACTAGAAATAGTGGGGAAATGGAAGTAAACATGACTTGTATATTGTATAAAGGCAACATGTCTCTCTTGAACATGACACTTATCTATTTCTCGTGTCGGGTTTGGGTTATCCTCATTTCTTCACTTGCCTTCCTGGGTCTTGGGAATCTATTTGCCTCTCATCTGATTATATCCTATTGTCATCATGACCTCTGATCCTATGTTGAGTCAAATGTTGCCAAAACCCAAAGTCGTGTCACCAATATGTTCAAGAGAATCCCCATCTGCAATTCGAACCACTTATACCTTGTCTTACTTTTCTACGGCATTCCTGAATCACTCATAAAAACTCTCCTAAATCCTATGTTTTGCATCGATGATGTGGGAAATATTATGGCAATCCTTCGACGGATCACATCTTGTCGACTCCAGGTCATTATCCAGGAATATGATCTAGAAACTCCTTTTCAGTACATTGGAGCTTGCATGCCTCAATGGCAGGTTCTTTTCATTCAACGATGGGTTCACATCATTGGCTTTCGATCGAATGATTCTGCAAGTGTTCGAATTAAACTTCCTTATTCACACTCATGGATTGTGTTTTTTACCTTGAGATCCATTGTCATTATTGGTGGTTTATCTCGTGCATGTTGACAGTTCACATCATTGACCAGTAACCAGGTGGTTTTCTATCATGTTCGACTCCAACACGTCTATAACCATGGTGAGATTTGTACATTGTTTGGGTCGAGACAGAGATGAAGACCCTGGGTTTCATCTAATAAATATATGTTGCATGGATTTATTAGATATTCATGATTGTACACATGATTTCTTCTACACAAATGGTTGCATCCATACCATGGGTCCATACAAATGATCCTTTCTAGTCATATGACTGCGTCCATGTTGTGGATCCATACACATGATCCCTTCCATTCTAATGGTTGCGTCCATGTCGTGGATTCATGTATTATTAGATGCTTATTCAGAGATGTATTATTAGGTATACTTACATCATAGATGCCAGATATATTGTATCATTCTTGATTTGCAGGTCTCCTGATGATGTTTCTCTAGGTCCTTTCCTTGATATGTAAAGCATTTCACCCATCATTTCCTATTATGCCTTCATGCTTTAGGGGGAATTTGTTACACGGTATTTTGTCGCACTTCTCGTCCCGTACCCTGAAGCATCAAAATGATGAAATTTTTCAGTGTATTCACCATGAAACATATATAGAAGCATCCCCAAAGAAAAGAAGAAAAGTTTCCCTAAAAGAGTTTTGAAGAAACTTGCCTAAAAGTATAGTTTTCAGGATCATCGCATTTTCCACCATTGGTGATCCGTGTTGGTAACTTGTTGCACTATGTTGACCTATAATTTCCAGTTCAACTTTTATAAGGAAAAATTTTGTTGAGCCTCTTCAGGCAGTTTTTCCTAAAGTGGAGGAGAAGCTTCTCTTACTAGAAGTCTCGAGAACGAAGAGATGGTTACAGGTGAATAAGGATTAGAGCGAGATCTCCAATTCTTTGTCCTTGATCCTACTTTCATGGATATTTCCCTTGAGTTATGGAACCTCTCCCTCCTTTTATGGATCCTTAACTTTGTCTTCTTCCCTATAAATGAGATCCCTACTATCCACAATTGGTTTTCTATTGCTTGGTTGCCTGCTTGTGTTGAAACTATGCCTAAATGCTTTCCATTTTGCTAAGGTGAAAGGAGTGCTTGAAGGTCTTGGCTAGGACTTGGAAACCCATCCAAAGGAGGCTTCCAACATCAAGGCTTTAGTGGTTGTATGATTTCCTTACTTTCTATCAATAATACATTATGTGTTTGCTTTCCATAAGTGTGTAAATTATTACTCACTTAGTGTGTTACTCCTTGATCTGTCACATAGTTTATGTTAGAATGAATTATGCTAGGTATGCTTTTGTCATCTCTGTTTGATCTTCCTTGTAGGTATTCATCCACAACGACATAGAGAGGATTGAAATTGGAATCGAGAAGATCAAGAAAGACATCAACGAGGGTTAACATCAGAGTGAGGTAGGTCATCTACCTTCCTTTGTATTTTCTTATATAAATTAGGAAATTTTACACGTATTTCTCTAGTTTGTTGCTAGATCCTCCCATAGGACTAGAGGGATTGTTTTTGTCTGTAGAAAGGATTGCATGTACAACAGAATGAGATAGTAGTCCTTATATGAAGCCCGGTTCAAATTTTGGAAATCAACACATAGGCATATCTCTTTGGACTTCTTTCTTATGGGAACCAAATTAGAGACCTAAGTAGAATGACGAACTTTGAGTATGATATGAGCATCCAGTAATTTCCTTAATTCTTTCTTACTGAGGGGTTCAAGCGTAGGATGAACTTTTCTTAATTACTTTAGAAAAGGCCTTACCCATTCCTTGATGGGTATCACATGTTGGATAATTCACGTATCATAATTTTTCAATTCATCGTACATTCACGTGAACACATCTTGATATTGCTAAAAAAATGGATGAAATCTTGTCTCTCTTGAGGCATACAACACATACTGATATTCACATACTTTAGATCTTCATTAGTACCCAAATTTTCTTGTTCATAAGACAGTGTGGAACTTTTAGTCTTATTAGTTGGTCCCTTAAAACGATTCTCCAAGCCATCCAACTTCTCCAAAGATTCCACACCCTTGGGCATGGGGTTTCCTTTATTTGCATGAATTTATTCTTGCAATGCCTTCTCATGCTTATCTTCATCGATTGTCACATCCTTAAATACATATGCATTTTCCATGAAATCCAATGTTTGTTGGTCATCATTGAAAACATGAAAATTAGTAACATTATTGGGCAAACAGAGCTTATAAATAATCTCAACTCAAAAACCATCTCTTATAGGTGACAACCTAGCAGCAACGTTAACTAATGTATGCATTATGAATTTGAGGAATAGAGTTAATATTAAAAGCTTGGAAATATGAAATGAGATGCCATACATCTTGCTGGTAGTTTCTAAGATTAGGTGACACACAATGAATTTCATTTCGTACCTGGCATGTAACAATATTTAAGTCACCTATTAACTTAAGTGCTTCCACCTTGAGGTATATAGCCTTGTTTAATCCCAGGATGAGTGCTTCATATTCATAAATATTGTTAGTTCCCCCAAATTCCAAGCGACATGAGATTAGATGTTTGTTCCAGATTTGTTCTGAGTTCCTTGAGCGGGATTACTAGGAGGTAGGATGTTTCTTAATAATTTCTTTCTCATATCTTTCTCATACATTGGTCCTTTGATCCTCAAGTTATATTGCTTAGCAGGTTGTTGAGGAGGAGCATCACCCATTAGGGGCTCACCAACACCTTGTCGATCGCTATTGAATATGAGATGAAATATGAATATTTAATCACTCACATTTGAGTTTCCCTCCATCGAGGTAGGTTCATTCGTCTCTTGTGCCTACTCAAAATTCTCTTCCGGTGTCAAACTTTCTATAACATTTGCAACCACAACATTCATGTTTTGTTTACATTGAGGGCATGCTTTATCCAAATGAGCCTCTTGATGAAAGGTACAGTAGTTATCCATGACCAACTTCTCCACATTGAACAAAATATTGGAGCTTTGTGCAGACTTAGTCGGTTTATTGAAATTCCTCTTAAGAAATGGCTTAAAATAATTCTTGATATTAGAAGCCTCACTTGACTTCCTCTTGAGTTCTGATACTTCATTGGTTAGCAACTTTAAATATTTAGTCAAGTTTTCCATGTCAAAAGGATCTTTCTCCTTAGCTTTAACAAAAGAGGATTATGACCTTTTACTTGTTTCTTTGGATTCTTTTGAATCCTCCTGATCAACAATAACTCCAATAGACATTAATTCCTTCTCAAAATCAATTTCTTTTGTAAATTTAAGAGAGAAAGTATCTTTCGTAGCACGCTTGACAAAAAGAGAAATGTTAGTAGGAAAGGTAGCAGTATAATAATATTTAGTAATAAAATCAAGTGATTGAACATCAGTAGGGAATTTATTCAAAATTTGTATAAATATTTGATTGAAATATTTAACCTTTTCTTTCTCCCCCATCTTAAGGTTTCCAAGTTCTTTTAGTAACATGGTTGGAGTTTTATCATCAACAATTTTTTATAAGAATAATTTTTTGAAATCCCTCCAATTATGGATTGAATTAGGAGGAAGGCTATGGTACCAAACTGATGCTCCACCTTCTAAAGTATATGGAAATAATCTACACGAAACATCATTAAAATGTACTTCTAACATCCGAAGATGGAAGTAGAAGTCATCAATATGGTCCTTGACCTTCGCTTTCTTATCACGATCATACTTTGTAAGCAGTTTTTCTGGGTGTTTTGGTAAGTGATGAATATTGCACTAAAGAGCAAGGGGCCCTTGGACCATACAATCCAATTGGTCATCGACCATGTCTTCATTATCCTCCTCCTCACTCTCTGATTTGGAAGACTCTTCTCCTTCACCATCCAAATTATCCAAATTATCTGGTTGTTCTTCTTCCCTCAATTTTTCTTCATCAAAAAAATGAAAATCCTCCCCATCTCCTTCCACATTTTCCTAATATGTGGTCAAAGACCCCCTTGCTAATGTATTCCTTAAGAATAATCAACTAAATATGCAAGATTTGTGTTAACCAACTCTTCCACTGAAGAAACAAACACATCAAGATGGGTTGTCTCTTTCTTTGTTTTCTTATGATGAAGAAAGGCTGAGACAGGAAGCAATCCAATATCTCTAGCAAACAAACGAATGATAGGGTGAAGTGTCTAGAGTTGATCGTAAGTGACAAGTCTTATACAAGCTCTAAAACTTGATGAGAGGATTCTCCTTTCTCAGATGTATGAGTTGGAGTTGGGCTTAGGTGATTTTTACCTTGCATGGAAGGTCCGTTATGAGAATGTGTTGAGTTGTAAGATATAAAATGATTGCCCTCCTTCTAGTGCCAAAAATTGGATTGTGTTGCCAGTGCTAAAACACCCTCAAAATTTGGGCCTATATTCAAAATTTGGAGCCTCCTTTAACTATGTGAGCTCTCATTTTAAGTAATAAAATGCATTCAATGCATGTTCTCTAAGTTTACAAGTCCCTTTATGAAGAAAATCCAAGTGTCATCTTTCAGTAAGGGAAGTGTCGCACTTCATGAAAGGGAGTTATGACACATATTTAAGATTTAGCCTTGGTATTTTCTCGTATACTAGTGGGTCCTATTTATCATAGAGATATGAATTAGACTCATCCCCAGATTTTTGTTCATTTCTTTGTTGTTGTCATCACCTATGTTGCAAAGTGTATCTTAAGTGTCGCACTTGGAGGTAAGTGCCATTTTTTTGTCATTTCAATGGCTACATGTTCATTTTTGGTGTTAAGTGTCTCATTGTTTTGTGGTTGATTTCCTATGAGTGTGTGATCATGTCTAAGTAATTTTTTGATTTCACCTTCTGCTTCATTGATCCCACACTTAATCAATTCTGAAGTGTTTTTGTCCTTACACCTTACCCGACCAACCACCTTTTAGCATGCCTCCTTGAACTATGCATGGTGCAGTCTCAGGCCCTAATCAACATCCCTTTCCTCCTGTAACTATGCATTATGTAGTCATTTCATCCAAGGTTTGTGCAGTGTGCAGTCACAATGCTCATTCTCTACCTCTTTCCCTTGGAAACTGCACAATCCTCTTTCTCACCATGGAAAATTTTAGGGGCAAATTTTCGCCCTTAGGTGAAATTAAGGGGTTTTAAATTTTTAGTGGGTGAATATTTTGTACCATAGTACATTTTTACAAATCGCCTCAAATATATTTTATAAGTGAAATTAAGGGGTTTTAAATTTTTAGTGGGTGAATATTTTGTACCATAGTACATTTTTACAAATCGCCTCAAATATATTTTATAAAAAAATTAGCTACGGAGGTTAGCCCACCTTATTTTAAGGGAGAGGGTAAAAAAGGTAAATTTAGCCCTTGAAATTAGGAGCTACAACCTTCCATTTGCCCTAATTTTCAAGAATAGGTTTTATTTAAGTGAATCCTATGGGCCAAATACCATATTTATAAAAGATGTGTTGTAAATTAATAAAAATATAAATAAATCAGGTATGGTAAATAATTAAAACATTTTTTATATTTACTCCATAAGTCACCTTATATACATGCAAGGGTGTACACAAATAAAAATATAAATAAAGTGGAGGTATGGTAAATAAATAAAACCTTTTTTTATACTTACTCAAAAGGTATGGTAAGTAAATAAAAATATAAATAAACTAGAGGTATGGTAAATAAATAAAACCTCTTTTTATATTTAGTCC
>APFE030353256.1:0-12507 GCA_000404065.3 Pinus taeda
AATGGAAAACCCTTCACATTCCAAAACCTAACCCTAGAAGATGAAACGCCAAATTGTGGGCCCCGTTTTTGGGTAAGTTGGTACATCAACTTCCCGGGGTCGCAAATTGGTCGTATTATCTCCATTTGACGCACATGATAGCCCATTAGAAATATCTCTCCGAGGACTACGACGGAAAAGATCATTGTTAGGTAGAAGAATCACTGGCAGTAAATTTCCCAAAAAACGTCGTTTAGGGCCTCAAAACGGCTCCGGAAGTTCAGGACCTGAAAAACTGCTAAAAATAGTAAGTTGTGCTACAATTAAGGAAACTGAAAATACTGAAAGAGACAGTTGTGGGGGTCCAAATGGGCTAGGTGGGTGGCCACCAACATCCACCTGGATCACATCCGAAGGTGTGCGAAGAAGTTTGGTGCCTCAAATGTAAAATCTAGGGGCATGATAAAGATCAATGTCCTGTCTTCGCAAATTATATTACAAGAGCATGGCCAATGCCTTTGAGGCAGGAGGCTGCTGTAGGACCAATTACAGGGCCTGCATTGTGGTGCCCTATCTGTTGGGTAGCTGGAAAACATGTAATAGACAACTGTCACTTGTTGTAAAAATTTGTGCAGACGCTGCAACAGTTATTCTGCAATTTCTGTAAATCGATGGGCCACGATGACCATCACTGTCATAGCTATGAATTGATGATGGAAAGAAAACCCACATATCGAATGTAAATAGAAACTCAGCCTCCAAATCAAGGCATTGGGGGAGTGTGCGGAAGAGGTCGAGGAGGAGGAGGACCTAGTAAAGGTCGGGGAAAAGTTATTTGCTATAATTGCATAGTGCCAAGACACTATGCGTAGGATTGTACGAGCTAGACATGCCCGTCATGCCGGTATTGTACTCAGGTTGACCATGCGATAGAAGAATTCCCTATATTGATAGCTAAGATGTAGGGGAAGAAAGTGTAGCCTCGGTAACCTACCCAAAATCTACAGATGATGAGAGACGAGCCCCATGAGGAGGATCCCAATGTGCATATTGTGTTGCGAAGCGGAATGATGATTGGTGATGATAAAGGGAAACTACCTCACAAAAGTGGATGGGTCCGCAAGGCTCCAGAAAAAGAAGTTGGGTTTTACCTAGAGCGCGCGAAGGAAATGTTCATGGAAGAAAAGAAAAGCTTCGTTGAGGCCTCTAACTCAGGAAGTTGGGACAAGCTATCTGAAGAGGTTGACCCCTCCATGCTTACTACTTTCTTGGAGACTTGTATGAAGTTGTTGCGTGATAGAAAGGTCATGAAAGGGCTACAAGAAGTGATAAATAAGTGTGCTGGTAAGGAAGGTGCTCCTGAAGGACACTGCACAGTTAGAAAAATAGGCAAACACAAGACGAAAACAGGGCGCGAGATGAGACTCACCACGCAAATAAGAGACTATGAGATGGACCAAGTTATTTTGGATCTAGGGTCGAATGTGAATGTTTTGCCTAAGAAAATATGGGAAAGAATGGGGAGACCTGTGCTGCAATGTTCTCTGATTCAATTAAGGATGGAAAATCAATAGAATATTATCCCTATGGGGCAATTGCATGGAGTGACTGTAGATATAGAAGGAGCGAGCGCACTAGCCGATTTTGAAGTGATAGAGATTGTTGATGACAGCAATCCATACCCCATGCTCCTGGGAATTGACTGGGATATTGATATGAATGGGGTAATCAATTTGAAGAATCAAAAAATGTCATTTGAAAGAAAATTTCTCTACGTTGTAGTACTATTGGACCCTGCAAAAGGACCACGCTATACTGAACCATTCCACGATTATGAGGAAAGTGACGATGATTTGGACCAGATCTATAAAATAATAGCACGAGATTAGGACTGGGTTAATCTGACAACTGATGGATGAATTGCATGGGACCGTGAAAGTTCATATACATCAGACTCAAATGAGGAATTGGAGCATTAGCAGAATAGGTTGCACAAAGTATCTACACCTGTGCTGCAATATGATGACTAAGTCGGTGCGCTATGTATCATTGGAGGTAATAAATTTACCTTATTATGATGGTCTAACTAATGTAGATAAGTTTTTTGATGCATTTGAAAGAGAAGTACCTGAGAAACATCGCTTCCAAGCATTGGATTTGGCGCTGTGCACTATGTCCACACGATGGTGGGGTATGCATAAGGACAGTTTTAAAGAATGTCGTGAGTACTAAAGAATGATGAGATTGTAGTTTGGTCACTCAAAAGTTCATCTAAGAAATATGATGGGAGAAATGATCCACGCGAAAATTTAGCAAAGTGGATTAAGGTTTATGGAACGGAGCCGCAGCCCGAGTGGGTACATATATTCTGTCATACTTTGGACATCATTCCTATGAATTGGTACTTGGAAACAAAGCTCCGCCAAGACACCATGAAGTGGGATGTCTTAAGGGAAGGATTTTTTATGACATTCAGTTTTGAGGATGGGTTCGAAAGCATTGATGAGGCGTTTCACGAGGTTAAGGCAGTGATTTTCCGAATCCTGCAAGATCCTTTGGAATTGATTCAACCAGATTCAAGCACCCAACTGCTCCATGTGTTGGAATACTATAATGTGACTACCGAAGGAGACGATGAGGATCTAAGGAATATTAACATTCCATAGGCAGAATGCCACCGCGAAGTTGAGGGACCGCAGATAGAGAATCCAGACATCACCGCACCATTGAAAACTAGGAAAGTAAAAATTGGCACAGAAGCAGAGCCGAAGTTTGCAAATATTGGGGATTATTGTTGGATTAAGGGGGCCTAACCCAGGTTCATAATTAATTAGCCAAACAAATCCCTACACTACTGGCCCTTTCGGCAACAGCCCGCGAAGCGCAGACTAAGGTCTCACCCGAAGCAGTATGGGGGGATGCTGGAACCAAGTTTCCGCACCCTTGAGATGTTTGAGGGGTTGATTTAGTCCAAATGTGAATGGCATCGCACACTGCCCAAACCTGTGAGGCCTTCACGATCTATTATAAGTGCCTTCATGCAGCCCTAACCAGGGGCTGAGGTGCTTTCATGCTGCTAAGGCAGCGATCTGTGCTATTTCCCCAAGTTACACCATAGATCTTACTTATATTCTTATAATTGTTAGTTAACTTTGAGTAAGCAGATACTTTATCTTATATTCACTTAATCAACACAATCATATATGTTCACGCATCATATAAACAGCAGAAATGTAATTTACACCCAATACATTCAATGCAGAAAATAGTAAATAAATACACAGGAATGGTATAAAACGTTTCTTCATTAATGCTTCAATCAGTTACAGACTTAACCTATCTTGTCCACTCAGCTGCAAACTACTAAGCCTTTGCGCACTTAGTTGCAAAACCTTCTCCTACTCTACGACCCAAGACTCGACTCTACACTTAGATAAGATTCAATTCTTCATCCTTCATTCATGACTTCCTTCTGTCTTATTTACAACTTAGAGCCTCGCTCTATTTATACAATCCCATGGTTCGCGGACCATGGGTAGAACTCTAAAGCTAACATTACATTACAAAAATGAGGGCGGATAACCCTATGACTCATTTACAAGCTCGTGCTCTGTGCCCACAAAACGTGGAGTCTTTACATCGGATTTAGTCAAAATCTGGGCTTTAAGCGCCAAAACTTCCCTTGGTGGATCCCATGCCCAAAAAGCCCCAAACACAAACATCGTGACTCGCCCTCAAGTCACTCTGTCGGTGTGGAGATCTTCACATGGAGACCTCTTAACTCTGCCCAGACTGCTTCAAAGTCGACAAAGCACTGAGCGGCTACCTGTTGTAACTCTTGGATGCGTTCTTCAGAAACCATGGTACGTGAATTGCTTCATTGCATCTGCTCCTGTGTTCCCTACATCTGCACGAACTTGGCTTTGATCAAGGTTGTAATGATGAAGGCCTCATCGATCCATGGTTGGATGCACACCTTCAAAACTACTTCCTTATGTCATGTCGCGTCTACCTGCTCCTTGAGTGCTTTTTCCTATTACATCTGCACGAACCTCTGTGTAAGGGCCATCGTCTACGCAGTCCCTTTTATGTCATCGTATTTTTGTTGCAACTCACGCTTGTTTGTTTCTAAGCATTATATGTTTGGGTCCTCCTGTAGAGTGGTGAGGACCTCAAACAACTCTTCAAATAATTTGGTACAGTCCTTCACTGCACTACTGATCTCCTTTATTCCCATTGTAATGGTGGTGACACGTTGTTCCCTCACCTCTGGTGGATTCGAAGGTTGTGCCTTTAACTACAGCGCATCTATTTGAAGGTTCAGCTCCAGCTGAACGTTAGCCATCTCTTCCTTTGCCTCATGCACCCTGCTGCTAGCCTGTGGATGCATGCCTCTGTTGGTGCCTTCGTTGGGATGGCCAACTCAAAGACCATTTGGCAGGCTTCTTTAACCACCTGCATAATCTATTGGTTTTGCACCACTACCTCGTCACGTTGTAGGCTCAGTTTTTCCATGTTAATTTATTGTTCACTCATTACCTGGAGTGCGCAACCCTCCCTAGCCCGCAGTTCTATAGTCACTCTGTCCTACAGAACATAGAGCGTCTCTCGAGGGAGCACAACCATGTTAAACCCAACTCCCTTCAGCGCACTAACTGTAGGTCGATCGGCCTCATTTTCTGTAACCAGTTACCCCTTTGGCAGCACTATAGTATTGGTTGTGTGGGCATCCAGCATTTCCTCAGTCGCGGTCGTGCCTACTGCGAAGCTAGTCGATAGAGTACCAGCCTGAGGAGTGTGCACCTGCAACTCCTGTATCTGTGTCTGAAGGGCTCCCAATACCACCTCATTTTCCTCTGCAAACTACTGGAGGGCCTCCGTGATGACATCAGACACCATCTCCTCTATGTCATGTAGATCCCCCTTAGTGAGGGTGATCAGGTTGAAAGAAGCCTTGGAGGCTTTTGACTTCTTTCGCTACCCCACCTGCTCTCTCGGGCGCTGCCATTTCAGCTATGTAGACGTTGTCTATGGGTTTGCACCACCTTCCTCTATTTCGGGCTCCTATTTAGGCGAGGGTGACTTCTGGCCCTCGCATTCCTTCTCTATTGCCTCTTGCTGTTCTATTGCTACCTTCGTGGCATCCCGCGTTTCCTGTGCCTTGGTCGCTGCTACTTTGTTCTTTCTTTTCTCTGCCAACTACACCATCCGAAGTTTTGCCTCCTCCTTTTTCCTATGCACAATGGACTTCTCAGATTCCACCATGGAGCTAGCTAGAGCGTGCCACTCTGGAGACCACGACTCAAGCACGACAAATATGACATCATACGTGGCCAAGTAGGGGAGCTCGTTCCATTTCTTCGTGGGATCCTTACGCGCTCAAATATGTACGTGATGGAAGTCTGCCTTGAACTCCATGAAGATCTACAGACTATTGTAGACAGTGGATTATAATCGTGGCTTGTAGTTAATCCCCATTCTAATGTTCATCTCCATGAACACCTAGAATATTCTGTTGTCTTTGATCCTCTGTGCGTCTTTAGTTGCCCACAGCGAAGCGTACTTCGCTGCCTCTGGAAGATCCTTCGCAATCATGGGGAAGTGGCTGTCCTTAGGAAATTCCCAAGCCACCAACACTATGGACAGTTGAATCCATGCATAGTGGAAAGTCTTCCCCTGTTCTTGTGCCTCGCGGCAATTTTCTAGGAACTCCTTGCACAAGTACTCTGACCAGTTAAATTGGACCCCCTTGCGCACTGCACGGCAAGTGCTACCACTGGTGCAGGCACCTCATCCATATAGCACTTCCGCATAACCTTATCAGCTAGTATCTGGGTCGCAACTCTAACTGTATTATTGTTGATACTAGAGATCACGTACCCTCTCTTCTTCTTCTCCAGCTTGAATTTTTTCTTCAAGGCCTCAGCAAAGGCCAAATCGTTGCTCTTACCCTCTGAAATATCTGTTGGGTCCTCCCCCTTGCAAGGGAGTCAAGTAATTCTGTGGATTAGGTGGTCTATGATGGGGATGGGCTCCTCCAGCCACAAACACCCATTATGCACTAGGTAGAGCAGCTGCCTGATGACAAAAATAGTTACTAGGGTGTGATGGTAATGCGACACCCAGAGCAGTTTTAACAACCTTGCTTTCTATACTCCTCACAACCACTTGTGTGGCTCCAACTCTATGACTCCCACCACTGTATTTTTCTTCGGCCACATTAGCTGCGTGATTGCCAAGTGTGGGAACTTCTCGTGGTCTGCAAGATCCCAAACTTCAAACTTTAGAGCCAACACCCGTCCTAAGTGCGCTCCTTAAAAAATGATATCATCGAAGAGCAGCAGATTCTGTAGAGAGATTTTTCTCTCATCTAGGTCCTTGGGCACCCTTGCTTTCCCTTTCCACAGAGGAACATACGCAAGCAACCTAGTCAGAGGGTCCGCACTCTGGGTTTCTTCCTCCATTTCTTCGTCCTCCTCCTCTTCCACCAGGATTTCCTCAAGGTCTTCCTCCTCCTCATTGGATTCCAAATTAACCACCTTCCCCTTTTCTTCCATGGTCAATTTAGTTCTCAGTGGGTTTTAGGGGACACACACATTGATACCATAGGCTACTTGTCTTTCTTGGGCCTCGGCGTGTTTGGAGATTTAGGGATTTATGCAACTATCCTGACACTTTCTAGGGCATCTCCTATCTTCATGGCCTATGCAACCTCTTCAGCGATCATCTCTCTGATATCCATGGCTTCTTCAAATGTTTCCATATTTCTATTCCACAAATCTGTCAACTGCTCAAGTGGGTGCTCAAACAATGCCTTCGACTGCAACAAATCAACCAAGTCTGGGTTCAAAAATCATTGGGCGCACAACAACTCAATCCTCAAATGGCCAAGTGTTGTTTGCTGGGCACCCCTTTGCAATTTATAGCACCTTTTGAATTAGAATTCGACTGCTCCCCCCAAATCCATTAATGCTCCCTCAGCAATAGATTTTCCCAAATCTAGCCCATAAATTTTGCCTTAAAAGCCTGTCGCCCGCTCCATTTGGTCTCAATCCAAGCATCACATCATGAATAGTGACTGCAACAGTCACTTCCCAACCAACCTGTGCAGCAATGCAGCTACCCTTGCATTGTCGTGGACCCTGTGACACTTCACTCCTGCGCGGAGTCCTGACATCGTGCAACTCTTGAGAAGAGTAGTTTAAAGTCCCATGCCTCCTTTCAGCTACCTAGAGTGCTAAGATTGTACTTCCCGCAGCTAGTCAAGTGGATGAAACACCTGTATACAGCTTCAACCAAATACTGTTTACTTTCCTAGAAGGAGTTCGCCATTTAACTTCACCAACTGCATCCACCACCATTTGTGATTTCCTTAATAACATACGGTCCCATCTCATGCAGCAAACTAAGAAACTCTCGGCGGTAGTCCCCAAGTCTATCAATGGAATCAGGCTCATCCGACTTTATTACTTCAATTTTTCTATCAAGAAAGTACTTCTTTCTTCCTTCCTCAAGCTTCTTGACTTCCACTTCCGCCATGGCGCTTTTCTCCCTCAACCGAACTCTTTCATTCATGAGTTCTTGGAGCCTAAAATAACCCTGCTAGATCTCCTCATCGAGTCCCAACCGTTCATCTTCGTGCTCTTCTAACGGCACGAGCCTTTCTTCCAAGGCTCCATGGTCCATTACCCCTGTGAGCGTCACGAGGTACGGACTAGGCATGATAGACTCCATAGGTATTATGGCTTCGACTCTATCAACCAAGCAAAAAGGCATCTGTCCGATTACGTGCAGGTCCCAACCACTTCGCTGCGTGTTGCATACCTTGTCAAATGATTTCGTATGGACAACCTTTTGTGGGATTGTTCCTCCCACATATTGTTTGTCCAACCTTAAGATCCAACTACACATCTACCCCCCCCACCAACACAAGTTTATTGACCATACCTCTCAGCACAGAGTTCATGCGTATTCGCGTAGGTTGTTTTCCATATGTCGGCATCCACCTAGCTAGATGTGCACACGGATTATCCTTCCCATTGCATTTATCTATCAATCACACTCTAGGCTTCCCAAACCATGTGCACACCATTCTCTTTCATTCGCGCCAATCCTCAAAGCTCCCTTTGTGCATACCCCACCACCTCACGGGCATAGCGCGTAGTACCCAATTCAAGGCCTGGAAACGTTGCTTTTCTAGCACCTCCCTTTCTAACTTATCTAGGAAAGTATCTGCCTCACTTAACCCATCATAAGTAGGCAGATCACTCACTTCCATCGATACACAGCGCAGTGATATTGTCATCATATTAGAGTTCAACATGGTTACCTCGTGTAACTGGTTCTTTCATCGCTCTATCTCCACATCAGAATCTGATGTACAGGAGATTCGCACTCCCATGAGATCGGTCCATCTGTGGTGGGATTTACCCAATCTTTCTCTCGCATGGTTATTTTATAGATGTAATCCAAATCATTGTTACTTTTATAGACACACACTGGTTCTGTACAGCATGATCCTTCAGCAAGGTCCAAGAGTATAACTTCGTGCAGAGACTTCTTCTTAAAAATCATCTTGCGCTTCTTCATATTAATCACCCGTTCATGACAGTGGCCTAATCAATTACTAAGAGTGCAGGGTAGGGATTATTCTCATCAACAATCTCTATTACTTCAAAGTCTATTAGCGCGCTCACTCTGTCAATATCCATAGTGATTCCCTGCAATCTCCACATAGGTATTATCTTTTGTTGGTTCATCATTTGCAGTTCAATAGGAGACCATTGTAGTGTAAGCCTCACCATGTGCTCCCATTTCTGCTTCGGCAGAACGTTCACGTCTGATCCTAAATCCAGAATTACTTGGTCCATCTCATATTCTCCAATTTGCATGGTTAACCTCATTTCTCTTCCCTTCCTCGTCTTATGCTTTCCAATCTTCCAAACTACGTGCGGTTCTCCTGGTGCAATCCCAACGCATCTATTAATGATTTCCTGTAGTCCCTTTACAACCTTATTGTCACGCAGTAGCTTCTTGCATGTTTCCAAGAATGTCGTAAGCATAGATGGGTCCATGTCCAACTCTGGTCTATCTTTGCTTCCTGAAGTGGAGCCATTAGCGAAGCTCTTCTTAGCTTCCATGAAGGTTTCCTTAGTGTGCTCCAAATCAAACTCTGCTTCTTTTGTTGGAGCCTTGCGAACCCAAGTACTATCTTCAGGTTGTTTTCCTTTATCATCTCCTGTCGCAATTCCACTTTGAAGCACAATGTTCACATTTGGATATTCCTCGTGCGGCTCAGACCTCTGTAGGTTTTAACCCTGTACGAAGATTACCTGCATACGAATTGTAAAACACAGAAAATAAACAATTCAAGAGAATAACACATAAAACACATATACACAGAGATTTTCCCCTGGATCCCAAAACTGGGACTACCATCTTGATTTTTCATTATGTTCCTTTCAATGTTACAATACATATTTATACATGTCGAAGAATCCAATACCATGGACCGAAAACCATCACGTCCAAAACCATGGACCGAAAACCATCGCGTCCAAAACCATGTGCGAAAATCATGCACAAAACCATAGGTAGGTCCACCCAGCTTAATATAGGGTCCAAAAAACAATTTCTCGGGGCGCTGCCCCGAACTCCATTGAGGGGGGCTACCCACCCCCCTCAAAACCTCCTGTGACCCCCCCACTATGCAATCAACACAATGAAGTGGAGGCTCAACTATACCCTCTAATCCCCTGATTCACTACGTGGGATGGTTGTGGAAATAATAACACAACCCAACATTCTCCCACTTGTTGTTTTCTTTCCACAGGGGGCCACAATAGAGCTTAGTCATTTATCCAACCCTACAATGCCCATTATTTCTCTACACCAAGAGAACTTCTCAGAGCTCACATATTTTGTTAATGCATCTACAGTATTCTTCAAAGTGTCCACCTTTACGAGAAACACCTTTTTGTCTTCTATCATATCCCTCACAAAGTGATACTGAACATCAATGTGCTTTGTCTTTGAATGGTAAGCAGGGTTCTTTGCCAAGAAAATTTCACTTTGGCTATCACAGTATATCCTTATAGCTCCCTGTACTAACCCCATACTTGAACACAATCTCTGCAACCAAACTATTTCCTTGCTTGCCTGAGTGGCTGCCATGTATTCTGCCTCTATAGTTGATAGTGCCACTACAAATTGTTTCTTACTAATCCAACTGACTGCACCTCCAAATAGGTTAAACATATACCCACTTGTATATCTTCTCTGATCCAGATCTCCAACCCAGTATCCATCAACAAAGCCACAGATATCCAAAACTCTGTCCAATCCTGGTCTTCCTTGGTAGCACAAACCATAATCACTAGTGCCACGCAAATACCTGAAAACCTGCTTCACTGTTGTCTAGTGCTCCTTCCATGGTTTTGACATAAACTTGATCAATACTCCCCCTGCATGTGCAATGTTTAGTGTATTACAAACCATCACATACATCAGGCTACTGACTGCACTTGCATATGGAACACAGGACATGTCCTCTTCCTCTTCTTGTGTCTTGGGAAACTATTCAATAAATAAATTTACACCTACAGGAATAGGAACCTTCACCGGTTTACTATCTTGCATATTAAACCTCTGCAATATTTTCTCGACATACTTCCTCTAGTTTAACTAGAGCTTCCTCTTTGTTCGATCTCTTTCAATTTCCATGCCCAAATTATAGTTTGCAACACCAAGACCTTTCATGTCAAATTTGGAGGACAAATGGGTCTTCAAATCCTGGATAATTTCTTTATCATTTCCAACCAGCAACATATCATCCACATACAAGACCGTATAAATAACACGGTCACCAATTAATTTAAAATACACAGAATGATCTGCTTTGCTTCTGGTGAAGCCAAGTCCCCATATAAATGTATCAAATTTCTGATACCACATCCTTGGTGACTGTTTTAACCCATACAAAGACTTCTTTAACTTGCATACTAGTTCTTTCTTACCCTTCACAGCAAAGCCTTCAGGTTGCTTCATGTAGATTTCTTCTTCCAAATCCCCATGAAGAAATGATGTCTTCACATCCATCTGTGCTACCTCAAAATCAAAAGTAGCAGCAACAGATAAAAGTAGTCTAATAGAAGTTACCTTGGCAACAGGAGAAAAAATATCACCGAAATCATTTCCCAGCACCTAGGAATAACCTTTTCCTACCAACCAAGCTTTGTATTTCTCCACCTTTCCTTCTGCATTTGTCTTCTTCTTGAACACCCATTTGTTACTAATGGGTTTCCTTCCAGCTAGCAGCTCCACCAGATCCCAAGCCTCATTTTTGTGCAAAGATGCCATTTCATCAACCATGGCCTCTTTCCAGAGCTTTCTATCCTCTGAATCTAGTGCTTCCTTTACAGTTCTGGGATCATCATCAGTAATAGATAAAGAAATATTTGAGGAGAAAGCAAATGGACTATACCTTTCTGGCTGCCTTCTTTCTTGAACTAGTCTTCTTTGTGGCTCTTCATCTTTTGATTCCTCCTTTGTTGTAGAGTCAGATTCTTCCTCCTTAAGCTCAAACTCTATCTTATCATGTTCCTTTGGTTGGACTTCATGTTTAATAACATCTTTCACCTCTCTGAACACCACATCTCAGCTGTACACAACCTTCCTTGTTACTAGGTTCCAAACCTTATAACCCTTTAAACCATCCTTATACACAATAAAGATGCACTTTTCAAATTTACTATCCAAATTGGTTCATTTCTCCTTTGGAAAATGTACATATGCATCACATCCAAATACCCTCAGATGTGAAAGAGAGGGTTTCTTACCAGTCCATACCTCTTGTGGGGTCTTATCCTCTGTTGGGCAATTTATTGTGCTTAAATTGTTGCATTAAATTATCGACCAGGGAAACTCATAAGCTTTTGATGATGCCAGCACTATATGTGCAGGAGTAGGCGACTAATTCTATGTCTAATGAAATTATTTACGGTTCAATATAATATGCAAGGGAAGAGGCTCCTAACTAAGGAGATCCTGGTTGTCCTTTCCTACAGTATCATAGAGAAACCATAAAACTAGAAACTTGAAATGCAAACAAGGGAATGAACTTTAGTTGTTGTTCAGATTCAACGAGAGAAAGACTAACTTAGTCTCTTGATTGTCCTCTCATGTACTAATCCAAACTAAACTAAGATTCATCCATAAGCGTAAACTAAATGAAATAACTTGAAACATAAAAGCAAAAAGATGAATTCCAATTATCATACAAATCAAATAGAGAGAGAGAGCCTAACTTAGACTCTTGTTGTCCTCTCATATGTTGATAAGACTTTAATTGAAAACTCATTCATCAATCAAATCCTCAAACATCAAACATCTAAGAGATTAAATAAAATAAGATCTAATATGAAACAACAAGTTCCTTTGCTCCTTCTAGAGTGAGCTCAATTCTCCTAAGAACAAAGTGACAAGCCATTCCATATACTACATTAAGATAACTTATATCTAAAACTACAT
>APFE030353256.1:13455-28192 GCA_000404065.3 Pinus taeda
TGTAGACCCACTATTCTCTCCTTTGGCCCACATATTTCTCAACCAATGGTGACACATAACCCTATCCTCCATGATCTCCTCCATGAGGTCCATGATCTTCTCCATGAGGTTCATGATCTTCTCAAATTCGAATTTGATCATAGAGTGCCACATAAGGATGTCTTGGAAGCTTCCTTTGTACCTACACATGTCAACAAACTCATTCTAATTGTTAGGTATAAGTATAAGCTAAATCCACTTAAAAATGTTAAGAATTAATAAACTTTGGAAAAGCATAGTTATGACCCAATAATGAGGTAAACATAATGATATGGAGGTGGAATGGAGGTGACATGAAGGTAAAATGTGAAGATATAAGTGAATAATGGAGTGAAAATAGGGACGATTTTGAGGCCCAACATCCTCCAATGTTGATGAAGGTGATCTATTGACCAGGTAACATGTTGTCTCCACCGCCTCTGCTTAGAATTCTTGTCCTAACCTGGCACCACTACGCATGCTTCTTTCCCTTTCCATCAACGTCTTATTCATTCTTTCTGCAACTCCATTTTGTTGAGGTGTATATGGAGTAGTCTTTTGTCATTCTATACCACACTTCTTACAGAATTCTTCAAATTCCTTACTGCAAAACTCTCCACCGTTATCTATCCCCAACACCTTTATCTTCTTCTTTGTCTGGTTTTCCACCAGAGCCTTAAATTCTTGAAACTTGTCAAAGACTTCAAATTTCTCCTTAAGGAAATATATCCATGTATTCCTTGAGAAGTCATCTATAAATTATACATAGTACACAGACTTACCCAATGATGGAATCTTCGCAGGTCCAAACACATCACTGTGCATAAGCTCTAATATTTGTTTTTCCCTCTTACCACCAGAGGGGGAACTCACCCGATTCTGCTTCCCATATACACAATTTTCATAGAAATCAAAATCCAGAGAGCTATAACTCATACCTTCTACCATACCTTTACCATTAAGTATTCGAAGGCCCTTCTCTCCAATATGTCCAAGCCTTTGATGCCACAGCATGGTCTTCTCTCTAGAGACCACTATAATTTCTGCTCCACTTTCAGGAACCACAGAACTGTTGCACCCATCAACAATAGTGCTACCTTGTAGCTTGTACAGAGTTCCAATCCGAACTCCCGGCATCAATACCAGTGACCCCCAAACCATCTTGCAAGTATCCTTCTCGAACATTATTTTTACACCTGCATCATCCAGCTTGCTTACAGAAATTAGATTTCTGGCCAATGCAGGAATATGTAGAACACCCAGAAGTGTTCTAACCCTTCCACCTTGCAACTTCAACTTTAATTTTCCGCAACCAACGGTTCTAGCCTTCCTATCATCCCCTAAGAAGACATCACCACCATCGTATTTCTAATACTCGCAGAACCACTCTCTATGGGGAGCAAAGTGAAAGGATGCACCTGTGTCAATCAAGCATACCTCATGATCTACATGTGTACTTGAAGAAGCCAGGTACACATCCCCACCTTCATCTGAGGTGGTTTTCGCCTCTGCAGAAGGAGCATCATCAGATCCCTTTCCTTTATCAAGAGCTTTAGATTTACAATCCCTTTTGTAGTGCCCTTCATTTCCGCATTTCTAGCACACCACCTTTACAGGTTTTCCTGGAGATTTAGATCTCCCTGTATATTTAGATCTCCCACTCAATGACTTGTTTTTTGTTTCTATTCTGGGACCGTCCTCGTACAGACAAGGCATCACCATTATGGCTCTCCATATTTTTCCTTCTCATCTCCTCCGTCAGCAAGGATGAGACTATTTCATCAAACTAGAAGGAAATTGTATTGCTACCTATTGCAATAACCAAACTATCGCACGAATCTAATAGAGAACACAACAAACTGATGCACTTATCTTCATCTGAAATTTTAATATTAACAAATAATAACTAACTTACCACAGTATTAAATGTGTTCATATGCTCTATCACCGAGTCTCCATCTTTCATCCTTAGGTTATACAGCTTTTACCGTAGGAACAGTTTATTCTCCAGAGACTTAGATTGGTACAAAGTCCCTAACTTTTCTGACAAAGCCTTCATCGTAGCTTCCCCTGATACATTCAACAATACTAAATCTGAGACACAAAATCGTATTGTGCTCTTTGCCTTCCAACCCAACTTATTCCATTCTTCATTGGACACTCTCGTTGGTTTAGTACTTGGATTTACCATGATCCACTAATCTTTATCCACCAACAGATCCTCCATCTTGAGTTTCCACAACTCCAAAACTCTGACCATTAAATTTCTCGATATCTATCTTTCCACTGCTCGCCATCTTCTTTCACCACCAGAATCGATCTCGCAGATCTCCCACTGAACAGGGTCTACCACAAGCCCGAGAGAAACCCCTGAGCAACAAAGGCATCCCCTTGAAGCCAAAACAACTATGATACCAAATGTAGGTTTTAACCCGTACAGAAATTACCTCCATACGAATTCTAAAACACAGAAAATAAACAATGCGATAGCATAACACATAAAACACATATACACAGAGATTTTCCCCTGGATCCCAAAACTGGGACTATCAGCTTGATTTTTCATTATGTTCCTTTCAATGTTACAATACATATTTATACATGCCGAAGCATCCAATACCATGGACCGAAAATAATCGCGTCCAAAACCATGTGCGAAAATCATGCACAAAACCATAGGTAGGTCCACCCAACCTAATACAGGGTCCAAAAAAATAATTTCCCGAGGCGCTACCTCACCCCCCTCTAACCCGCCAATTCACTACAAGGGCTAGTCATGGAAATAATAACACAACCCAACAACCTCATCATCTGCAAGTTCTGAGTCAGGGGAGGTGGTAGCGCTCCCTTGTCTCGTAGGACAATCTTCCATCTCATGATAAAACAAGGTACAATACAGATATGATGGATGCATTGGGTGCATACAATCATGGGCGTAATATCCTGGCCCTCTGCAATTGTAGCATATCAACTATCCACGACCTCTTCCAAGTCCTCCTCCACCTCGGCCTCATTCGCGTCCCTGAAATCTTGTTCGCGCCACTCCTGCATTCTGGTCTAGGGGTCGTGTTTTGGCCTGAACCCTATAGGTGGGAGTTCTATTAATCATCAACTCATAACTCCTACAAGTGCGCTCATCATGTCCCACCGACCTACAAAAATTAGAGAACAATTGTTGCAAATTCTGCATGTACTTCTATAACAAATGGCAGTTGTTTGGAGCAAGCTTTCCACTGATTTGACAAATCACGCACCACAAAGCAAGTGTCGCAGTAGGTCCTGCATGTGCTTTTTGCCTTAATGGCATCGGTCCTACTCCCACGAGGTAATTCACGAACACCAGGGAGTGGTCCTTATTACGACCCTAACCCTTGCATTTTATGCACCACACCTCTTCACGCACTTCTAGTAAGGTTGTCCTGTCCTATTTCAGACTCTACATCTCAAGGCATAAGTTTTTCAACTACAGGTGGATCTGTTGAACTCCCAAGTCAGGATCCTACATCAGGGTTTCATGCAGCCTCATCATAATCTCTAAGGCCTCTGACTGAGTCGTTAACTTATGCTATGATAGCGTGCTCCTCAGATGTGGCGTTAGCAATGCTACAAACCATTTGCAGTGTTGTCCATCTGTCATATTCATATTAGCTTCGCGAATCGTGCACTTAAGCCTCTGATCCAACTCCCAAGGAGTCTCACCTGGTAGCATTGTGATCTCTTTGAATCCAACAATCTATTGTGCCTCTCACTTCGGCTTGCTAAATTCCATGTTTAGTGCTGCTTGGATATTTCTGATTCCCACATTTGGATTATCATTGGAGTGCTTAATATACTAGGTCAGCACACAGTCCTGCAAGGCACTAACCAATGTCACTTTCTTTACATTGTCATCTGTAACTCCCTGCACTTCCCATATGACTTTATGATGAACCAAAATTGGTGGTGATCCTCATTTCCTACTCCCTTGAACACAGACAATTTTATCATGCTTTCCATATTGACTCGTAGTGGTGGTAGAGGTGGTACAAGTGAAGATGGAGGTGAAGGCAGTAAAGCTAGTGGCGGTGTGGGTGGGGTTGGTATGCGTGGAATTATTTGCCTTATCAGATGGATCACACTTCGTGGAGAGACCTTCATGAGCTCTTCCTTGTCCCTTTGTGGAGCTGAAATCAAAGGGCTATTCTCTGGTCCCTTACTTCCTTCGTTTCTGTAGGTTTTTTCGCTTCGCGTAGCTTCGAACATCAAGGTAATTGCATAACCCTCTTTTCACACAATAGAATTTTAATCCAAGTATTCATAGAGTTTACGTACTTACCTCGTGGTCCTTTGAGAAAGTGTCGCTCTGCCTCACTATAGCTAACTAAAGTATCTATTGCAAACTCAATAATGAATCCTCCTATAATCCGATTGAGCCCGTGATCAATAGCATGCACGATCGTATCCTCAGATGCTTCCAATTTGCACACCAACTCTGGGGTCCATGCAATAGGATTGTCGAGCTTCCACCTTCCTTGGCTATTTGCTAGCTTCATGATCCACTCGTACAACTCAGTAGGGAAAGATGTGAAAAAGATATCGTGGATTTCTATGTATAGGTAGCAACCTAACCACTCTTCTTTTGTCAGTCGCAGATTCCTATTTTCTTGCGTCGTGAACTGGTGAATCCTCCTATCCAACCAACCTTCAATTTCCTTCTTAGTTGGATTCCAATGATACGACATTAGACATCTCTATGCATATTCCGGTCCCGGCAATGGAACCATTTGTTGGCTTGAGAGGGCCTAACCCAGGTTTAGAGTTAATGAGCCAAACAAATCCCTATATTATTGGCCCTTTCAGCAATAGCCCACAGAGCGAGGACTGAGGTCTCACCCAAAGCAGTATGGGAGATGCTAGAACCAAGTTTCCACGCCCTTGATATGTCTGAGGGGTCTTAGTCCAACTATGAATGGCTTCACGCAAGTCACTTTCACACTGCCCTGACCTACGAGGCCTTCACAATCTGTTATAATCACCTTTGTGCAGCCCTAATCAAGGGTTGAGTTGCTTTTGCGCTGCTAAGGCAGCGATCTGCGCTATTTCCCCAAGTTACACCATGGATCTTACTTATCTTCTTATAATTGTTAGTTAACTTCACGTAAACAGATACTTTATCTTATATTCACTTAATCAACACAATCATATATGTTCGCGCATCATATAAACAGCAAAAATGTAATTTATACCCAAACATTCAATGCATAAAATAGTAAATAAATACACAAGAATGGTATAAAACTTCTCTTCATTAATGCTTCAATCGGTTACAGACTCAACCTATCCTGCGCACTTAGCTGTAGGGGTCCACGCACTCAGCTGCGGAATACTAGGCCTCTGCGCACCCAGCTGCAGAGCCTTCTCCTACTCTACGACCCAAGACTCGACTCTACACTTAGATAAGACTCAATTCTTCATCCTTCATTCATGACTTCCTTCTGTCCGATTTACAACTTAGAGCCTCGCTCTATTTATACAATCCCATGGTCCTCGGAACATAGGTAGATCTCTAAATCCGACATTAAATTACAAAAATGAGGGCCAACAACCTTATGAGTCATTTACAAGCTCGCGCTCCGTGCCCACAAAACGCGAAGTCTTTACATCGGATTTAGTCAAAATCTGGGCTTTAAGCCCCAAAATTTCCCTTGGGGTATCCCATGCCCTACAATTACTGGGATAATGCTACAGTAGATAAAGTCATTGAGTTACTCCGCAAATATCAAGATTTATTCCCTACAAAATTTTTGGACTTGAAAGGCATCATATGCGATTTAGGAGTGATGAAAATAACTCTGAAACCAGACGTGAAGTCTGTGAAGCAGAGGCCATATCACCTTAATCCCAAATACAAGGAAAAAGTCCACTTAGAGTTGGATAAGATGCTTGAGGCAGGCATTATTGAACCTGTGGAGGAATATGATTGGGTGAGCCCAATGGTAGTCTAGGAAAAGAAGCAAAAAGGAGAAATAAGGATCTACGTAGACCTTAGGAAGCTTAACGATGCCTGTGTTCATGATCATTTTGGGAGACCATTCACAGACGAAGAACTGGATAATGTTGGAGGGCAGGAGGGCTACTCACTCACTGATGGGTTCTTTCAATACCATCAGATTAAGATCATGCCAAAAGACAAGAGTAAGACCACCTTTGTGATAGAGTGGGGATGTTTCCAGTATGTAGTGAATGTGTTGATGATCTTCTCGCACGTAATCATCGTGGCGTTCAAATAATTTATTCACAAGTTCTTGGAGGTATTTCGATGATTGGATAGAGTTTTGGCTAGTAAAGCACCATGTAGCCAGTTTTCACTTGATGTTGGATACATGCCGAAGGTATCAAATTGCGCTAAACCTGAAGAAATGCTTGTTTTCCTTTCATAATTTTGTTGGGTCATGTGGTGTGAAAGAAATGAATAATGGTGGACCCTGCTAAGATCGCAGTAATAATTAATTTGGAGGCACCAAAAAGTGTTAAACAGCTACATGCAACATTAGTTCATATTGGATACTATCGGAGGTTCATCAAGAGTTATGCTCAGATTACCGTGCCTATGGAAAAGTGGTTAAAGAAGGACGCTACACTTTATTGGAATGAAGAATGTCAGCATAGTCTAGATGTTTTGAAGGGGAAAATGGTCACCACGTTGATCCTGGTATTCCCATATTGGAAGAAGGAATTCCACATGCATGTGGATGCTTTGTGTATTGCGTTAGGAGCAGTGCTAACATAGGCTGGTGAAAGGCATATGGATCATCGTATAGCGTTCACAAGTAGGAAGCTGTCAAAAGTTGAAAAAAATTATTCAAAAATAGAGCGCGAAGGGTTGGCTATGGTGTACAAGCTCCAGAAATTCAGACATTACCTGTTAGGTGGACATTTCAAGATGTACACAGACCATTCTACATTAAAGTATCTAGTCAATAAGAATGTGTTGGGGGGGGGTGTGGGGGGGGGGGGAATATGCCAATGGATTCTATTGTTTCAAGAATATGATTTTGAAGTAATTGTGAAGCCAGGAAGATTGAACCCAGGACCAGACCATCTGTCGTGCATTGAAACAAAAAAGGAGCCTACCAATTTGGAGGAAGGGTTTCTTGACGCGCAACTCTTCATGGTGCGCATAGCAGATAATCACTTTGTGGATATTATCCACTTCCTGACTATAGGAACGGCTCTGGAGGGATATACCAACCAACAAAAGAAAGAATTGGTGGTGCATGGAAGACTTTTTGGTCATTGCAGGTCATTTGTATAAGATGGGATTGGACGAAATACTTCGATGTTATGTGCCTGGTTTTGAGAAAAATAGTATCCTCGCTAAATCTTGTGGAGGAGCTGCGCGAGGAAATGATGCAGGAAAAGCAAAAGCACAGAAGATTTTACGCGTTGGCTTGCGGTGGCCAACACTGCATAAAGACTCTAAAGCATATTGTAAGGCATGTGATGCATGTCAGAGAATAGGAAGGCCATCACGAAGGGATGAGCTGCCTTTGACTCTGCAGGAGTCATTGCATCCATTTGAGAAATGGGAAATTGACTTTGTAGGACCAATTCAACCCCCAGGAAAGAAGACGGTGTGCGTTATATCATCACTGCGATAGAGTATTTGACCAGGTGGGTGGAGGCATAGCCTATGAAAGACTGTACAGGGGCAGCAACAAAAAAAAAAAAATTGTTTGAATATGTGTTTACCAATTTTGGTTGCCCAAAGGTTTTGATGAGTGATCGCAGTATGCATTTTCTTAATGACACGATTAGCGTACTGACAGAAGAGCTCCAAGTTTACCATAAGAAGAGTATGCCATATCATCCTCGGGCCAATGGAATGGTTGAGGCTTTTAATAAGATATTGGAGAATGCGCTGACAAATGTTTGCAATGCGTAGAAGAATGATTGGGACATGTGCATACTGGAAGTATTATGGGCTTACAAAAATACTTGTAAAAATCTTACTGGTCAGACACCTTTTAGGTTGGTCTATGGCATAGAAGTTGTGATGCCTATGGAGTACATTGTGCCTAGTCTACACATAGCATCTTTCATAGGAATGACAGACCGCGAAGCCTTAGAAGAATGACTCATGCAACTAATGGAACTCGAGGAAGATAGATTTCTGGTTGGATTCCATCAATAGGTTCAGAAGGAACGTGAAAAAGATTGGCACAATCTGCACATCAAACTGCGCACCTTCAAAGGTAAATGATTTGGTTTTATTATATGATATTAAGCTTGATAAGTTTCTAGGGAAGTTTCAGATGTACTGGTTGTGACCATATGTCATCAAAGAAATTACAGATGGTGGAGCAATTCAGCTCGCGAAGTTTAATGGAGATCCATTTCCGAGAAGGGTAAATGGAAGCTGATTAAATCCATACACGGGGGATCCATCCCAATGACTACATGACAGTAGCATAGTCTTAGCACTCAAGGAAGCTGCAAGGGAGCGTGGGTTTTTAAACTACATTGCCTAGATTGTAGAGCTATGCGACAGGGGAGTTGCATGAAAAAGGGTGATGTCACAATACCAGAAGAGGTGCAAAAGGAGTTGTACTACAGAGGGAGGTACTGTGCAACACAGCCAAAAAATGACCATTACAGTCATTATTCATGATTTGACTGCCAGAAGATGGTTAAGAGGAGCAGGGGGTGGCATTTAAGGAAATTAAGGATTAAATATTTGGAGATCTGCCACCAAATCAGCATCTGTGAATAGATTTTGGGGGCAAGAGTCGAATTTGAATTCGAAATCGCCTATAAATTATGTGTGGTCATCCAGTGGAAAACACTTTGCATCCTTAGATTTTTTATCGAGTTGTATTATCAATTGCATATGAATCACTTGTATTGGGAGGATTTAGTCACGAGGCTTGCATTTTCCAAGTTATCAGAGGTAAACCGGAGATTCATCCTGGAAAAGATGTTAGGACCAAGCCCCGCTAACACTATGAGTACTGGTGGAGATGTTGCTTCTGAGGGAGCGGTTCTGGAAGTTATGAGCATGGAGGGTCTAGCTAATGTGCTTACGGTACCGAGGTCACCTAGGCTGAAACCTACACCAGTGAGGCGAGTCCCCAAGCCGAAGAAAGACAAGTAGAAGAAGCCCATGCTGGTGCGTGAGTCACCGAGGAAGCATGCTGCTACCCAAGCCCAGAAGAAGGAAAAACAACTGGCAAAGGACAAGGAGAAAGTGGTAGATTTGGAGGGTGAAGAGGGTATGAAGGATATAGATGCTGAGGGGGTGGAGCCTATATCCAAACTGCCAAATTATATCCCTCCGCATAAGGGAAAGGTGAAGGTCCCTAAGGACCCAGATGCAGGAAAATTCCTCCTCAATACACCCCTGCTATCGAAGGTAATCACCTTTGAAGGTTCACGCTTGGTGCGGATTCCCCATTTAAAGCTCAAAGACTAGGATTTTTCGGACCATGAGAGGTTCCCCCACCTTGCAACAGAAAATTATATGAAAAGGATCTATTATAAAGAATCAGGTGTCATCACATTGGAGCCTATGGAATGGATTCACAGAGTGAATCAATCGGGGTTTTTGAACCTGCTATGGGTGCCCCACTACCACTGCTCCAACATCAACCTCATTTTTATCAAACAATTGTTGACCCTAGTGCATGACAGATGCTTGTGGTTGAGCACGACAATCCCCATCTATGATATGTTGATCCATCGGATCAAGCTATTGCTGCACTCAGGGTTGAATCTAGCCAAGGAGTTTGGCGGAAAGATGAGTGAGCTCGACCTTGTAGAGAATATGAAGGAAAAATTCAAGCTAGTGAAGAAACCATGTGGGTAATCCATCACATCTATCACTGACCCCGAAGTACAAGTTGATACACAAATACTAACTGGGAAAGTTATGAGAAAATACCACACAGACAAGGTTCCGACGCCAATAGTTTCATTGGATGCATAGTGCACGAAGGGTGTGTAGTTTAATTGGTCATGCTACCTATGTAGCAAGTTCCTTGTGAATTGTCGCGAGGTGCAAGATGAGAGAAAAACCTTCCACTACGCGTAGTTTTTGCTCTCCATCGTTCTAGTGGCTTGGGACCAACCGAAGGATAGTCAGTTTCCTCCAGTAAACAAGGAATTGTCGGAGGCTGCACAGTTTTCATCCCTCTAGGAAATAAAGGACATCATGCGCGTCACAGAGACCAAAGTCTTCTACATGCTGATGGAGGCGAGCATTCGCATGGCCATCAACCAGAAGCCACAGTTATCACCAACCGTGTTTAAGTAGCTAGCAGAGTATGTTGAGTTTAAGGCATATTTCCACCACATATACGTTAAGGTGTTGAAGGATCCACAACAAAAATGGTTTGATCTGCCCTACTTGGCCACGGACGATGCCATCCAGGAAACCATCAAGCGCTAGCCGGCATATTGGCATACTCCATCTAATCTGGTCGTGGGCTCCAGCAAATCTGCGAAGAATAGAAATAAGGAGGCGGAAAAATAGAAGGGCCAGCAATTGGTCAAGGAAAAGGATCGGGTGGAAAAGGAGCGCGCAGTGAAGCAGCAAGCTGAACAAGGAGAGTGCGACTCAGAGTAGAGTGGTAAGTCCCCTTCGCCAAAAACATAGGAAGAGGAATAGTCAGAGCAAGGTAGTGGCAGTCAGGAGGAGCAGAGCACTCCCTTCCAAGTGAAGCGTATAGGGAACAAGAAAAGGAAGGGCCCTGAAAGAAATCCAAAGCAACAAAGTCATTGTTGGATCCAATCACTCTAACAAAAGGTGACCTTGACAAAATTGGAGATAAGGTGCACAATACTACAGATGAACTACTATAGAAGTTTGAACAACAACAACAACAGGCACTAGGTACCATTCAAAAGGATCTGCGCAATCTACATGTTCATACGAGTAGGATCCAGGTGGGCGCAGGGCAGGTAAGCGCCGCACAGACAAGCTTAGCACCTGGGACTAGTCAGGCAACAAAGAAGGTCAAATCATTGGATCTTTGGGCAATCGTGTTACCATAAGAATCCTTGAGCATGGAGGCGGCCAATGACAAGATCGTCATAAGTTCTCTAAGGAACATCAGCCTCAACCTAGCTACGCTCCGTAATGAGTACCTTCACACACTGCAGTCAGGTGTGACAACGGAGCTAAGAGCACGAGAGCAACGCGTTCTCAGTCTCATAAGCAAGTACCGAGTGAATAAAGAGCAGATATTCGACGAAAAGACAAAGACCTTGAAAGCAAAAGACACAATCCAGGTGCAAAGCGCTCAATTAGTGGCCACAATGACAGAAGCATGTAGGAAGGTGCCAGAATTGCATATCCCTGAGGATGCACTGTTGGAGGCAAAGATTAGAAATATTGCTGCGAGCATGTGGGATGCTAAGGTAGAGGTGGTGAGAGTTTAGTTCGGGCTTAACATGAAGATAACAGAACTGGAGCTGAAGCCACAGCCGTCAACCCTGCCAGACGTAAGAGAACAACGTGAAGCTGTTATCAAGGATGGAGTTTCTACGGTGGATTTCGCGGTGGTGGACTGCACCACACTATTTGAGCAGGCTATGGAAGTAGTGATGAGCCTACAGGAAGATCCCACCCTAGAAGTATTGAATACAGAATTCCGTGAGCTATAATAACAATATGATGAAGTAAGGGCGACGACACGCACCGTTGCTACAACACAACACCTCGCCAAGTTGCAGGAGGCTAAGCAACTACTTACATAGGTGGAAGAAGCACAAAAGAAAGAGGCAGTCCTTAAGGCCAGATTAGGGCCGTTGAATGAGGCCTACATAGTATCCGCCAATATTTAGGAAAAATTGGCAAAATTGCAGAGTACACAGCAGAAGATCAAGCAAGACAGTGCAGGACCAACCATAGAGCAGCTAGTAGAATAGATCAAGCATGTAGCCAAGCAAAGCGTGGCTGAAGTAGTGGTTGCACAAGTGGATCTACAGGATCTTCACAGTAAGATCTCCATGCCAGCCAAGTGACTCGAGGGCGAGTCACAATCTTTGTGTTGGGGGCCTGTTGGGATGGGGTTCCCTAGGTCAATTTTGGGGCAAAAGTCCAAAGTTTTATGTAAAGGAATGTAAATTCTCCGAACATTGTGGTCGCAGAGTGCGTATATAGTTAAAGAGTCAAAAAGAGTTTTACCCTCTTTTATGTAAGTTAAGTCTGCTTTTTGAAGAACTACCCATGGTCCACGGACCATGGGATTGTATAAATAGGTGTGCCTTAGAGAGTATAAGGTAAGATATGAAGGATGAAGACGAATGTAATGGGTCAATAGAAGGAATATCGTAGAATTTATGGAGGAGGATATGGCTCTGCAACTGTGTGCACAGAGGCCTAGAATAGAGTCTGCAGCTGAGAGCACGGACCCCTCCAGCTGAGTGCACAGGGAAGTCTTGAGTCTGTAAGTTGAACTAAATATTAATAAAAAAATATTTTTACATAAATTCTTGTGTTTTACCTATCTACTTATGTTATGTATGAATGCGCTTTATGTTCTGATAAATTATGGGTTTACAAAATAATGATGTATTAATGCCCGAATTTTTTGGATCTATATTGTTATATGAACGCAATTGATGTTATATCATTACATGTTAAAGTTATCAAACACTTAAGAAGATATGAGTAATTACTGGGTTAAGAGTAATCTTTGATGTGAGTAAGCAGTTAATTTACCTATTCAGGGTCCACAAAATATGGTCGTATACCTTTGCGAAGGTCTAGAGGTTGATTAAAGGAAGTTACATCGATAAGCCATAAAGGATTATCGATATGCACGAAGGTAGATCTAGGGTACAAAATGAAATCACAATGATCTCTAGGTGTGGAAACTTGGTTCCATCATCCCCCCATACTGCTTCGAGTGAGACTTCAGTCTGCGCTCCATGGATTGATGCCGAAAGGGCTAGTAGTGTAGGGATTTGTTTGGCGCAACTAACTCTGAACTTGGGTCAAGACCCACTAAGCCAACAGGAATATCCCACATTCATCATGGAGTAAAATATCTATGTAATGAAACATTATAGAAAGAGGTGAAATTAAATTATCTCACATGTAGTATTGCAATGTAATTCCTTAATATCTCTTGGTATATAACAGAGGTTAGGGAGTCCCATGAAAAACACAGCCAAATATCAAAGTCTTATCATTGTAAAGTGATGAAGCATTCATGGTGGTGATCTTTGTAAAGTTGGATATTTCTAAGGATAGTAAGGACAAAAGTACCTTCTCATGGATGTTTTTCCAATTGGGGTTTTAACATGTAAGATACGATGTGTCCTCTCCTTTTTTGTCTTCTTTCTCTTGGTTGATTAAATTTTGTTATGTTAGTGTTGGCATTATGATTCTGGTATGGCTCTATGATATAGGTGTTGTACTTTATGGCAACCCACTCAAGTGTTCAGGCTCTCAAAATGATGGTTCAACAGGTGAATGGTTCAAAAGGTGCGGACCCGCAGGTTACCCATATAGGAGGTGCGAGCGGACCCGCATGTTACCAGTCTAGAAGGTGCGGACCCCAGTGCACACATTTCAAGGCAGTGAAGCACGCTCACATGGGGTTTCTTATGTCTGGCTCGTGGTATTTAGCCCACCATTCTTGATTCTATGGTTTTGGCCCATGGTATTGCTTTATATTATTATGATTATTGAGCCTCATGTTTTTGGGCCCCTTGTATTGGTTATCTATGGTATTGATCCATGTTTTTAGGATGAGCTTGCCTATATAAAGCAAAGGAGATCACTTGGCCAAGATATCTTTTGCAAATTGAATATCTTAAGATCTGAAATATTGGGTTAATTTTCAAAAGCTTGATCTATATAAAGTGAAGTTGAAAGCGAATCTATGAAGTGTGATCTCTCGAGCGCATGATCAAATCTGAGCATCTGACTATCGGTGATACACTGGGGGACTGCCAGTTCGGCCCTAATTAGAGGTACGCAGGAGATTAACGATGCAAGTGCATGGGTACACAGAGAAGAAGAAGGAGAAGTGCGTGGGTACGCAGAGAAGAAGAACGAGAAGTGTGTGGGTATGCAGAGCAGAAGAAGGCACAGTGCGTGGGTACGCAACGTGACAGAGGTTCAAGTACGGAGGCACAGGGAAAGTACGCAGCGCCTCAGAAGCCGCAGGTGCGTAGGTACGCGGTGCGATCACATCTGTGGGTGCGTGGTTACAAGAGCAGTATGCGGCGCGATAGTATCTGTGGGTGCGTTCTTACAGTAATAGTATGCAGCTTTATTGAAGAAACAGTGTGAGGGTACGCGGTCCGGCAGAAGGTTCTCTGCGGGTATACGCAGGGAAGCAGAAGGTGAAGTGCGTACGCACGTAGACCAGAGAAAGAAAAACTGCGTATCTGTCTTAAGATCCTTTGTTGGCTGAATTTTTCTATTGATAAGGTGTTCTGGGTTTAGTTTACTGTTACTGTTGATCTGGTTACTGCAATTGACTGGGTGATTTACTTGTACTTGATGATCTCTTGATTATTATGGATCCAGTTTGAAAATTTATGAAAAGTGGTCCTTGAAGAAAATAAGTAGGGGGATTGTAGCTCCCTTCCAGGAGAGACTGGAAAACGAGAGAGAGTTGTAACTCTCTGTAGGTTGCAGCCTGCGTACGGGTAAAGGACTGCACCAGTACAAAATCATTGTAAAAGAAGTTTCTAATTGAAAGAAGATAGAGACATATTGCAG
>APFE030353256.1:36260-107575 GCA_000404065.3 Pinus taeda
CCCCCCCCCCCTCTCAGTATTATTTCCAACAAGAACATGATAAAGAAGTTCACCCCTCCTGGGCTATGTCTCCTTGGTCCAATTCCCAATGCTTGGGCCTCTCTATTATGCTCAAAAATACAACAAAAGTATGTTTACAATGCTCAAATGCCTATGAAACCTATCTCAATGAGTTCATAATCACCAAAACTACTAGAATTAACTCTTTTTGCCTCCAATTTGGATAAGAATTGAAGAATTTATGACTTCTCCCAGTTCTTCCACTATTCATCCCACAAAATGCTCCAAATCCGACCAAAAACCACATTTCCACTCCAAAATCCACTGAAGGAGCGAGAAATTTGCTACACTGCAGGCCATAACCTGTCGTTCGTATCGCAAATCGCAATCGGTGAGTGTTTGTGGGTGGAAGGTTTTGTTAACATAGAAAAACATTGTGATTGCGATATCGGCAAATCCGGTGGGAACTTAAACTGTTACATATAAAATCCCACATCCAGGGTCTTATCGCTCATCACAATCGACGAGTTTTTGCGGGTAGAAGGTCTTGTTAACACAGTGAAACGTTGCAATTGCAATATCAATGGACCCGACGGGAACTTACACTGTTACATATAAAATCTCGTGTTTGAGGTCTTATCGCAATCAGTGAAGAACCAGCAACAGTCTTTAGCGGGACTTGTGTTTTCCTGCAATATGCGATTTTGATATTGCATCGCAACCCAACCTGCTAAGGGCCAATTTTCGTAATGCAAGTCCATCTATGATTAGATCGCATCGCAACTTGTCTTCATCGGGGTCGATTCTTTAACCTGAACCACTTACCACTGTAATATGTGATATGTGAATGCCAATGGCAGGATTCCACTTGGTGCCTCCTCATTCTTTGAATACCTTGCCACATCATCCCAATCCTGCCATGTAGACAAGTCAAACTTGAACTTTGACTTGCTCTAACTTCTGCATATGAGCTCAGATTTGAGTGTCATTTGCATCATTGAATTCAAAATGACAAGCTCTTTAATCTGAAGCTGAGTTTAACAAAATTATGACACTTTTATTTTTTAGCATAAACTTGAGCACCTGATCACTGCTCCCCACGGGAAGCCTTTTGGACCCCAAAAGATTATATTCAGTTATTGAACAGATGAGAGTATTGTTCCCTCACCTTTCCCTCTTCAATCCATTTGACCTTTTATGGAGTTGTACCTTTGAGACCCACTTGAAGATAATCAAAATTTCCCCTCTTTGATGACCCTGTTCTTCTGTCAAGTATGGTGTCTTACTGAAGCTCATCAAGAAATTTTGGAGAAAAATATTCAATTGATGGAATCTGTACACTTTCTCATTGATCTTCAATCAAAGTAGGCTCATACAATCTCAAATTTTCAACATTAACAACGAAATAAATTTGCATCTATGAAGGCAAATCTAGCTTGAAAGCATTATTACCAATCTTTTCCAGAATTTTAAATGGACCATAACGGATTGGTTTCAGTTTTTTACTTTCACCTTCAAACCTTTCCTTATCATGCCTTGCCTTGACTCTTTTCTAGTTGTTCTTGAACTGTTTGGTGAATCAATTGAATTTTCTCAATGAATTTCTTTGCTCTGTCTATGTCACTATGTCCATCTACAACTACGGCTTTCTCAAAGATGAAATCCAAAGGCGATTTTGGAAAATAACCAAGACATTCCTCAAAAGGTGAAGTTAGAATAGAAGAGTGTTTTGCTCTGTTGTAACCATGCTGAATACAATGCAATTGTTCATCCCACAACTTAGGATGTTTGCTCCAATATTCTTTTAGCAAATGAATAATTGTATTGTTAACCACTTCAGTTTGACCATCTGTTTGCGAATGGAAGGCTATATTTTTCTTCAACTTGGTGTCCATCAAGTTCCATAAACTTGACCATAAATTCCCAACAAATCGAGAAGCACGATCACTTACAATAGAAGTATGTAATCCAAAATGAACCCATACATTTTGAAAGAAAAGTTGAGTTGTTTGTTCAGTTGTAATCTGCTTTTTACAAGGCATTAATATGCACATCCACAACTACATACAAATAATTATGACCTTTCCTTGATAAAGGAAGACCTCCTACAAAATCCATAGAAACACTCTCCCATGGACATGAAGGTATTGGAAGTGGTGTTTACAATCCTAGCTTCCTATTACTAGGTTTACTGACTGCACAAAATGAACAATCTATGACAAAAATTGACACACTTTCAAGCATACGAGGCCAGTAAAAATACCTCTAAAGACTTGTCATTTTTTACATACACCGAAATGTCCAACAATAAGAGAAGTGTGTGCTTCCCTTGTGACATTTACTCTCTCTCCCTATGGAACACAAAGTTTTCCCAAATGATACAACCGATTATCATGTACATGGTAGTCTAATTCCTCAACTTCGTGGCCTTGACTCAAGTTTGAATGTACCTCTTGAAAGTCAGCATCATGTGCATATTTCTCAACATAACTTTCAGGCAAAACAAAATGATTCTTGAGTAAAATGGATGCATTAACAATCAGTCTAGAAAGTATATCATCAACTCTGTTATAAATACCTTTCTTGTACCTGATTACCAAGTGGAATTGCTATAAGAATCCCAACCAACGAAAGTGCCTTGATTGATGTAATTTTGTTTGGGATTGTAGATATTGCAAAGGTTGATGATCAGTGTGAATAATGGTTTCTTCTCCCATCAAGTAATGCTTCCTTTTCTTCACACTTTGCACCAATGCGTAAAGCTCTTTAGCATACGTAGGATAGTTAATAACAACACCATTGAAAATATCAGATTGAAATGAAATGGGCTTACCATGTTGTAAAAGAACTACACCCATGGCGTAGTCACTTGCATCTGTTTGTATTTCAAAGGTTTATTTCAAATCTGGCAATGGTAAAACTGGAGTTGAACTGATCTTTTGTTTTAAAGCATCAAATGATTTTTTGTTGTTTGCCTCCCCACTGGAAGAAAACCTTCACACTAGTCAAAGCATGTAGTGGAGATTCTATTAAAGAGAAATTGGCAATGAACTTCCTCCAATATTGCGCTGCTCCGAGAAAACACCTTACTTTTGTGACTGATTTGGATATTGGACAATTCACAATGACCGAAACTTTAGAGGGGTCAATCTTCAACTCACCTCCTCCAACTATGTGGCCCAAATACACTATGGAAGTTTTCCCGATCAAATTCACATTTAGACATCTTCATAAATAAAGTTCTCTTTTCAACACATCCAACACTTTCCTCACATGCTTGACATGCTCTTCTCATGATTTGTTGAATATCAAAATATCATCTAAATAGACAATTACAAACTCATCAAGTAAGGATCTTAAAACATCATTCATAACTCTCATAAATGTAGTTGGACCATTGCAAACGCCAAAAGGCATAACCAGCCACTCAAACAACCCCTGTTTGGTTTTAAAAGCGGTCTTCCAAATATACTCCTCAGCTATTCTAACTTGATGATATCCACTTCTCATGTCTAATTTAGTGGAATATTTTGCATTCTTCAACTAATCTAGCAAATCATCTATTATGGGCAGTGCGTATCGATTCTTTATGGTAATTTTATTTAAAGATCGATAATCTACACACATGCGCTAGGTTCCATATTTCTTGGGTACCAAAAAAATTGGTGAACCACATGGCGAAGTAGAGGGACGAATTACACCTTTATCTAACAATTCCTAGACTTGTTTCTTAATTTCTAAACCCATAATTGACATTCGATACATACTGATATTTGGGAGTGGACAGTCTTGTTGTAGTTGAATTTCGTGCTGAATTCCCCTTTTTGGTGGCAATCCCTTTGGTTCTTGAAACATGTCTCCATATTGATTGACCACATTAACCAATTTAGATTTCAGCTTCATGTCACAACCTGTAAAGGATTCATGCTCTGTGTCATTCTTCTGCTTGATCATAAGGAGCACGAGATTCTTGATGGAATTGACCAGTCGCTTCATTTGCCTTGCGCTTGCCAAAGACAGATTAAGATTTCTACGATGGGCTCTCACAATATACTCCACTCCATATTTGAATAAATGATATTTTTTCTCAAATCTATGGAAAATGGAATTCCTATCATACAAATATGGGCTTCCCAACACAATTCCAAAAATACCCAACAACACTACAACTAATTCGACTTCATCAACGAAATTGGCAGTAATTGCAAACCTGAAAACACATTTCCTTGTGACCTAAAGATTTTCATCCTTGGTTATCTAACCCAATGGATACGGTTTATCATGAGGCACAGTTTCTAGATTCAACTTCTTGACCAAGTCTATAGAAATTAAATTTTTCTGAGATCCATTGCCAAACAACATATCAATCTTGGTGTGTTTGGAAATAACTCTGATAGGGAACAACTCAATTTTGTTTTCCTCATTTGAAGCGTTATTAGAGTTATTTGTTATGCTAGTCTTTGCCATGGTTTCCTCTTTGCTTGCTTTTTCCACGGCTTTTCCTTTAGTGACTGTGGCTGCAATCTTTGCTTCATCACCTGAGTCGGAACCCAAGTGTTGTTGTATAGCAGTGTTTGTCTTTTGTTTCCCTTTATTGTTAGATTTATTCGGTCGTAATTATGGATGAAGCTTCCAACAATGTGCTTCATCATGGCCCTCTTTGGAACAATTCTAGCACATGATTTTTCCCCTTCTTTCTTAACAGAAGCATTTTTCTTATGTTTTCATTTCAATTTCTCTCCCTTTTTCACCACTCTAAAATGGCTTCTTCTTACCTTCTTCTTGTACATTTTTCCCTCTTGCTTTGAGGTGTGTAGCTTGAACACAGATGTCATCAAGATTCGTGGGATTAAACATAAGAATGGTATGTCGAAGATAGCTATGCAAACCTCCTATATATTTCAACAAAGTATCTTGTGACTGCAAGTCTACTCCTAGCATAAGAGCTCTTCTCCTAAACTCTTGAGTATACTCTTGCACATTTTGACCTTTTCACTGTCTGAAATTTTTCCAATTCATGATAGATTTTTTCATATGGGCTAAAGGGTAGAATTGTCTTTTTATAGCGGCAAGGAAATCAGACCAAGTAATAGAGATCTTACCATGTTTTTTGATCTATTCTTCAGTCCTTGCTTCCCACCAAATGAGTGCTTCACTCTACATTCTCAATGATGACAACTGAATTTTTATATCATCCTCTTGAAGATTCTGAATGCTACAATACACCTCCAACTGACAAATCCAGTTATCCAGCTTCTCTGCATTCACTTCACCATTGTACATAGGCAAATTGAATTTAACATCAAGCTTTAGAAAAGGTGATTTACCGGTTCCTTTTGTAGAATGATGATGAGTATGAGTATTGTTTGTCATAGTGGAAAAGGGTGAAGATGCTTGTGAAGTAGAAGATGAATAAGATGGTGGAGAGGGTGGAGGTTTGTCTCCATTCCCATTGCCTCCTTTTCCATCACCTCCTCCTGAAGAGCCTTCTCCTTTGGAAGGTTTGGAACTTTCTCCTTGTAACTTGTTATTCCTCTCTTCATAGAGGACCTTCACCATCTTTGTCATATCAAAGAAATCCTTTTTGAAGGTCATCTCATCCTCTGTCATGTTTGTAGGTTCTCCTTCATGAGACATGATCTCTGAAAACTCAACTGCAACTTCTACGACTTGAGGATGTACTAGTGTAAAAGACTTTAGCAACCTTGCTCTTCTTCCCCTTGAGAAAAATATAGGGCTTTCAACCAGCTTCCCTTCTCCTCTTTTAAGTTTTAACCTTGTAAGCATGACATAAACTTCCAAACAATTAAATCCTTCTTTCACAAAACAAATCTAGTAAGCAAAAACTAGTGATCTGATACCAACTTGATCTGAAATGGAGCAAATTAGTAATGTTGTGTTAATTCCCCATTCAAATTAAAACCCGAGATGCTTATCATTTTCTTATCAAGTGCTTAAGGATTCAATACTTTTGCTTAATTAACTGATTCCCATGAGAGTTTCTTATGTAAATTTTATAAACAATTTAACATAAGAACATACGCTGAACAATAGCAAAGTAACAACAAATAACATCAAAATACAACACACAAAAAGCACATGATAAATGAGTTCACCCCTCTTGGGCTACATCTCCTTGGTCTAGCTTCCAATGCTTGGGACTCTCTATTTTGCTCAAAAATACAACAAAAGTGTGTTTACAATGCTCAAATGCCTCTGAAACCTATCACAATGAGTTCAGAATCACCAAAATTGCTAGAATTTACTATTTTTGCCTCCAATTTGGATAAGAACTGAAGAAGTTATGACTTCTCCCAAATCTTCCACTATTCCTCCCACAAAATGCTCCAAATATGATCAAAAACCACATTTCCACTCCAAAATCCGCCGATAGAGCAAGAAATTTGCCGCACCGCGGACCATGACTTGTCAGTCGTATCGCGAATTGCAATTGGCGATCGTTTACGGGCAGAAGGTCATGTTAATACAACAAAACGTCGTGATTGTGATATCAGCAGACCCAACGGGAACTTAAATTGTGACATATAAAATCATACGTGCAAGGTCTTATCGCTCATCGCAATCGGCGAGTGTTTACGAGTGGAAGGTCTTATTAACACAACAAAACGTTATGGTTGTGATATCGGCAGACCCTACCAGAACTTAAATTGTTACATATAAAATCCTACATCTGGGGTCTTATCGCAATCGGCGAAGAACCAGCCGCAATCTTTAGCAGGACTTGTGTTTTCCTGCAATATGTGATTGCGATATCGAATCACAACCCAACCTGCCGGGGGCCAATTTTTGGAATACAAGTCCATTTGTAATTTGTGATTGCAATTATATCACATAGTAACTTGTCTGCGCTGAGGCCGATTCTTCAACCTGGACCACTTACCGCTGCAATATGAAATATGTGAGGGCCAATGGCAGGCTGCCACTTGGCGCCTCCTCATTTGTTGAAGACCTTGCCACATCATCTCAATCCTGCCATGTAGAAAAGTCAAACTTGAACTTTTACTTGCTCTAACTTATGCATATGAGCTCAGATTTTAGTGGCGTTCACACCGTTGAATTCAGAATGACGAGCTCTTTGATCTAAGTTGAGTTTAACAAAATTTCGACACTTCGATTTTTGAGCATAAACTTGAGCACCTGATCAGCAGTCCAAAGGGGTGGCTTAGAACACAGGTAGAAGTACCACTGAGAAATTTCTAGAGAGTGCGCTCACATTCCTATAGGAGTAACATAGCTAATAAAACCTCCTTATCATTATCTATATATCTCTCTTCGAGTCTAAATCGAGACTTTATGTGTTTAAATCCCCAAGGATGTTTGAATGTTGTATTATAAGCCCTATGTGTATATAAGGATGTTTCATGCCTTATGTGTGATCGTGTATAGTTGGTGGTTGGAGGTGAGGCAACCTTGAGACACCTTATTTCAGCTGATAATATCAATTTAAAATTCCTTTGAAAGAGCTCTACCCCAAGCTATGGAATCTGGCTCAAGGGATGACAACTGCAAGTAAGCTTGGTTGCATCTTTTATAAGCTTGGGAGGAGACTTGATGTCCCAATATCAGTTGCTAGACATCTTTTGTAAGATAAGTGTCTACTTAAGCCCTGTATTATGTAATATTATGCATGTACTTAATATGTTGGTTAATGTTCATGCTAAAAATGAGGAATGCAGAACTCTTATGTAAATGTGTGATATTAAATTATGTGTAGTTGGTGAGAAATTATTAACCCTATAATAGTTAATTTGTTAATGTTGATATATTGATCCGAATGGAAAATGGCATCAACCCATTGTATTCATCCACCCATGGAATTTTCCCATGGTATTGTAAGTGGCATCCACCCATGGTATTGTAAGTGACATCCACCCATTGTATTTATTCACCCATGGAATTCACCCGTGGTATTGTGACATCCACCCATGGTATTCATTCCCCATGGAATTGACCCATGGTATTGTGACATCCACCCATGGAATTCATTCACACATGGAATTGACTCGTGGTATTGTAACTGAAAAATACTATAAGTAACAAGTCACATTTTGTAAAAGGACAGTTTGTCCACCACAATGTAGTCCTTAGAGTTATTATCTGTTTTAATAAAAAGCTTCTTTGTGGTTTGGTATATTGGGCATTCTCCTCTTTTTCTTCTGGCATTTCAATTTTTCAGATCTTGGGGGCTTGCCCCCAAGATTCGGATCAGTGGTATCAGAGCAGGTTATGATTCCATGGAAATGAGGGTTTCATGCATATTTCAGTTTCAAATTTTTGTAGAAATATTCAAAAAAATTCAGGCACGTGTTGTGACCTCCATAGAGTACTTTTTTGGCCAAGCAGGAAGATTTTTCTTTTTTCTTTTTTTTGCAGGAATTTTTTTTTGGGAAGCGAGTTTTCAGATCAGATCTGAAACATTTGGTACAATATTTATAAAAACAAATACTAGATCTGGATTCCTTGTGAAAAAATACCAAAATTCAAGAAAAAAATCGGCCGAATCAGAGTCTGGATGAGGGAGATATCGCTGATTTAAAATTAGCTATGTTGTAGAATTATTTTTCTGATGACAACTGGTGGACAGAGACTCTCCTATCCTTTATTGAAGATTTTGTGCAGAATTTCAAAAAAATTATTGTAGATCTGAGCTCCTCATGAAAAATCACCCAATTTTAAAAAAAAAAAAATGGGTCGAATCGGAGTTCGGATGTGGGAGATATTGCTGATTTAAAATCAACTATTTTTTTCAAAACTTTTGTGACAGTGGAAAATTGCAGCGTGAATATGAGCTTCTAGAGTGTCCTGATAAGGATTTCCAACACATGGGAAGATGCAAAATGGTTTTCTGCTTCCAAAAACACGTTATAATAAATATTCTGAGTTATATTGACCGAGTTATGTCCATTTTAATTCTGGAGCAGCATTCGAAGTGGGTTGTCGTTGAAGACGTGCCCTGCCACCCCACTTTAGTAGCACCTACTTCACATTCATCATTGTCAGCATAGTAGCATTCGGCTTGGGTTATTTGAATTTTGGAGACATGCCTTCCCACCCCAAGCTATGTAGGCACCTGCTACTTCATTGACAACCAACATCACGATTATGGGTCAATTGCACAAAACCATTGTCATCGAAGTCCATTTGCTAGGCCACACATTGTTAGTATCATAGTTGGTCATAAGCATTATAGGGTATCTCTATCCTCGGATCTTCATTTGTCATGGTTATGGGTCATCCACAAAACTCACACTTCATCGAAGTCCATTTGCTAGGCCGCACACTGTTAATATCACAGTTGGTCACAAGCATTACAAGGTATCTCTATCCTCGGATCTTCGTTCATCATGGTTATGGATCATCCACAAACCCACACTTCATTGAAGTCCATTTGCTAGGCTGCACACTGTCAGTATCACAATTGGTAACAAGCATTACAGGGTATCTATATCCTAGGATCTTCATTCATCATGGTTATGGGTTAACCACATAAAACCCTTCTCTTCAATGGGTCTTCATATTCAACAAAGGCTTCGCAGGAGGGAACTTCACGCAATGGAGACCATTGCTTCTTAAGGAGGGAGGAATGATCTGAATGGAAAATGGCATCAACCCATGGTATTCATCCACCCATGTTATTCATCCACCCATGGAATTTACCCATGGTATTGTAAGTGGCATCCACCCATGGTATCGTAAGTGACATCCACCCATGGTATTTATTCACCCATGGTATTGTGACATCCACCCATGGTATTCATTCACCCATGGAATTGACCCTTGGTATTCTGACATCCACCCATGGTATTCATGCACCCATGGAATTGACCCATGGTATTGTAACTGAAAAATACTATAAGTAACAGGTCACATTTTGTAAAAGGACAGTTTGTCCACCACAATGTAGTCCTTAGAGTTATTATTTGCTTTAATAAAAAATTTCTTTGTGGTTTAGTTTATTGGGCATTCTCCTCTTTTTCTTCTGGCATTTCAATTTTTCAAATCTTGGGGGCCTCCCCCCAAGATCCAAATCATATATGCTCCTCTGAATTAAATATTACATCCTATCTATACAACTAATTATTTGCGTATATGTAACTCCTTACATGAAATTTTGTTGTTAGTCCCTGAATAATTCCTCGATAATGGATTATTTCTTAGCCTATTTTTAGCTTGTTATTTGGTCTAAATGACCTAAGTATGGAAGGGTTAGGAAAATATTTGTTATTAATTGAAAGTTTATATTACAATGGTTGGGTTTCCAAGCCTTGGTTTAAAATTTGTAAGTTAAGGAAGGATAACATTCAACATGTATGCAAAATTATATATACATATTCAATTATTTTAGGCCCGATGGAGGTGTTGGACAACTCAAGAGGGCTATCATTTGTGTGTAATACACATTTCATACACAAAAGGAAGTGGGGAGGGAACCTTAGGACCCAAAGGGATAAGACCTTGAGGATCACCTTACCCATATAGGTGAGTATCATAACCAAGGTCTAAGGGTGGAGGCCAGATATATATATATTTAATTTATATGATATATTTATATATATATATATATATATATTTGATTTCACACAGGGCTAAGAAATTTAAAGCTTTGGAGAAAAAGAGCCTCAGCCTTTTTATGCCATATATCCCAAGCACTACAGCTAGTGTGCAGGCCCTTGGACTTATATTAATTCAATGGCAGAGGTTAGCGATGGATGGCTAATGAGATGCAATAGTTGGCCCCTTACAAGTCAACAAGGGGGGGGGGGGGGGGGGGGTGTGGTTCCACATTTTAATCATGGTTGTCGGAAGGCCTAACAGCGTAGCAGTCATTGATCACAAGGTGTAGAATCAAGTGCCAAAACCTAGAATGCGCAAACCCCCCCCATGATGTCAGGAGGCGGGGGGGGTCACTTATTATAAACCTAGTCGTCAATATTTTGTTATGTGTATATATATCAATATAGTCTAAAAAGGGGCAAGGGTTACATATATTATAATGTGGCATAGCCACAGTGGCATCCATGTGAGATATAATGTGGTAATGACTTGAAGAGCCATGTGGGTGCCACGTGGCGGGTCAAGATAACATGGCAAGAGGTTATTGGCCATATATTTTGATACGGGAGTTGGATTCAGGAAAACTTGGTATCATCGAAGCTCTTGATGAGACAAACACAATGGCATTGGTTATATTGAGTTTTGAAAAGTTTGAAAAAGCTCAAAATTTAGACCCTATTTCTATAACTGCACTTCAGAGGTCAATTGATCATAGTAATCGCTTCCTTCTACCTTTAGTGTGGTTTAGAGTTAGTAAGGGGGTGTGTTACACATACTTACCTTAAAGAGTAGAACCCTTAGTGAATCTTATTGAATCTAAAATGGAAACTATAAAATGTTTGATGATATTTTTGTGAAAACATTAAAATCTCGAATGATTGTACATAACTTGTAGAAAATTGTTGGCTATTTTTAGAGTAAGATACTTCTACTCACACAGGACTAATAAATTTAAACCTTCAAAGAAAAAGTGCCTCAAGACTTGTTACACCATATGTCCAAGCGCTAGAACCAGGTTTTGCGAGCCCTTGGCACTTATGTAAATCAATGGCGGAGGTTGGACAATGGATGGGTGATGGAGATGCAATAATGGGCCCCCCTTCCAAGTCAGCAAGGGGGGCCCACACTTTAATCATGGTTGTCAAAAGTCATGACAGCATAGGATTCATTGATCACAAGGTGTGGAATCAAGCTCCAAAACCTCGAATGTGCAACACCCCCCATGATGTCACTAGGTGAGGGGGGGTCATGCATTGCAAACCTAGTCGCCAATATTTCGTTTTGTTTATATATATGCATATGGTTTGAATACGGGTAGGGGGATTACATGTATTGTGATGTGGCATAGCCATGGTGGCATCCATGTGAGATATAATGTGGAAATGACTTAAAGAGCCATGTAGCGGGTCAAGATAACATGGCAAGAGGTTATTGGACATATATTTTGATACGGGAGTCGGATTTAGGCAAACTTTGTATCATCGGAAAGCTCTCAATAAGACGAAAATGGTGGCATTGATTATATTAGGTTTTGAAAAGTTTGAACAAACTCAAAATTTAGACCCTATTTCCATAACTGCACTTTAGAGGTTAAATCATCATAGTGACCGCCTCCTTCTACCTTTAGTGTGTCTAGAGGTGGTAAGGTGGTGTGTTCCACATACTTACCTCAAAGAGTTGAAACCTTGGTGAATCTTATTGAATATAAAATGGAAACTATAAAATGTTTGATGATATTTTTGTAAAAATATTAAAATCTCAAATGATTATACATAGCTTGTAGAAAATTGTTGGCTATTTTTAGAGTAAGATACTTTTACTTTATAAAATTTAGGTGAATAAAATGGAAATAGGTGACTTTTTTTGGAAAAAACCATCAAAAGTTAGCCCATAGGAAAAATTTAGCCCCTAAAGTTTTCCTGGAGGCCAATCCAAGTGAGATCACGCTTACTAGTCATTAACCACTTTCAATGGAAATCTATATGGTGGATTTGTTGGAAAGTCATTGGTGTGTTTTCTTGTCACTTATCAAATAGAGTGATTTGATTCCTAATTGATGAAATCGAGAACAGATTTTAAAATTTTGGTCAGTGCAAGATGCCCTTAACCTATTGATCATGAAGGCACAACAAGTATTTGAATTCAAAATCAATTTAGGATGTTGCAGTGCTTTTTTAGCAAGGCCAAAGGGGATGACTTATCTTTCTAATAATATAAGCAAATGATAAAATGAAAGAAAATTATCGTGATTGTTCTCTTATTGAATAGCCATACGTGTCATATTCATCCACTCAAAACACATTATTAGGGAGGCTTTAGAAATCAAAAATCACCTTAACAACTTTAATAGAGAAGGCAGATATCAATTGAGCCAATCGTGGAAACCAACTATCCATGTTTTGTCTTCAAAATCTAATCCCTTTAACCCTAGTATCAGTATGCCCCGCCTTCCTTAAATTCCTTTCATCTTACCCTCTTTTTCTTCTTCCCTTGTTTTCTTCCAGTGCTTATTCCTTCCCATTTTTTCTCTTTTTTTCATAGTCTAATTTTTTTCCTATATATTAATTTCCAAATTTCCTAATCTAATTTTAAATTTCCTAGATTAATTCTATAATTCTTCCTCCCCTGATTAAATCCTATTAAAATTGTTGATCTAACCTTACCCACTAATTGCCCCCATTTTTAACATTTTTTATGTTTTTAATCTAATTTCCATGTCTACTCTAATATTTCAAATTATTATTATAATATCTCCTTGTTTACCCTTATCTTTATCATCGGAATTTCATTTTGACCTAATTTACTTCAATTCTTTACCTTTTACTTTTTCCTTCATCTTTTTCAAATCTTGTATTTTACCGTTATCCTTATTAGCATTAATTTCAATTCTTTATTTATTAATTTTTATTTAATTGACCTTCTTTTATAATAATATTTGTAACTTATTGTTACCTTGTCCAAAAATAAATTCTTCTTCTTCTTCTTTTAATTAAACTTAATTAGTCTAACCAAACTTTTGTCTAATATTATTGATTAAAAATTGATAATTTTAATTTATCCCTAAACTACTTATTTGATTTAATTATATACTATTATTATTACTAATCTTAGTTAACTTCTTCCTTTATAATTATTAACTAATTATCAATAATATAGCTTTGTATGACTAGGCATTGAGGCCAAAAGTTTAAACTATGCATAAGTTACACAAGTTTCCATGGCTCTCTCTATTTCCCACATGTGGTATGGGAGGTCATTTCTTTATAAACATGTTATTAATGCCCTCCCACAATGTATGTGGGATAAATAGGTTGAATTAGGCCAATATTTGTGTGGAGAATAGATTAATGGTTGTTGAGTCCTTATCTTCGAGAGGCCATAACTTGAGTTTCCAATATCTAAATTGAGCAAACAAGAACTCACTAGAAAGTTAGAGACATGAAGAACAATTTGCAGATGGTTTCCATGGTTGAAAGGAAGAATAGAAGTATTGTGGGAGCTGCATGGGCGATGTTACATGATCAAGGCCTACCGTTGCACTTGTGGGTTGAAGCATGCAACGCAACATAAGTCATGATTCTAGGAAAGTCCTCTTGCTTTACATTGTTTCTGCACTTCTTCATTTAGCTTATCAAAACACGTAGAGTTGTCAAGGCCGCCCAACCTAGTGGTCAAGTGACTCTGGGTTGGCCGACCAATTCCCAGAATTAGCTGGCCAGCCCAGGGCCGCTTGGCCGCTGGGCTAGGCGGCCATGGCGGCTGCATGTAGCTACCAAGGTTTCATAGACCAACAACCGAACATGCAACCATCAAGGCCGCCCAGACCAGCGACCGAGCAGCCCTGGGCTGGAAGCCTATCTTACACTGGCTAGGTACTTGAGCTTTCATTTGACTTTTATCTTTTGATTCATAGCTTGTGTTTTCGTATTTGCTTTGTTGTCTAACCACAAGCTAGCCCCATGACTTGGTTGCAAATCGGTTCTAGTACTGTCTTGATGCGCTGTGCAAATCTTGAGGGAAACCAACCTTGCTGTCAAGAAATGCACAGTGCAACCCAGCAATGAGCTTTAGCTCCAGAATTACGCAGACCCAACTAGTAGCTTGTCTTTAGCTGGGAAACTGCACAGAGCAGTCCAAGTCAGCGAGTGAGCCTTCAGCTCTAGAATTGCACAGAGTCGGCTAACAGTCTATAGTTCCCGGATGCGATGCCACTATAGGTTGCGATTTAAGATCCCATCGGGTCCGTGATATGGCAATCGTAAATCGCTCGTTTCTATTCACAGACCATAAATTTTCTATCGATTAGATAGTTTTTCTTTTCTGAGGGGCATCTTCAAAAGGAAATCTTCTTTGAATCAACCATCCTCTCATGTTTAGGCTTGGACCACTGGCCCATCCAATAGGAAATTGATCTTAAAATGGACATGAGGAACTAATCGTTCCAATTTGAAGCCTTTTGTATGATGAAAGTATTGCTAGTTTCATTCTACGTATAGATGAGATTGTAAATCACATGAAAAATCTGGGTGAAGAAAAAAAGGACACTACTTTAGTAGAGAAAATCTTAAGATCTCTAACACCAAAATTCAAGTCAAAAGTGTATGCCATTGAAGAGAAGGAGGATCTGGAGGCTCTTAAAATAAAAAGGTCATTGGTGAGGGTCAAAAAATGTCACCATAAGCTCATTAGTGATGGTCAAAAGAGCCTTCGTCACCAAAAACTGAACATCGCCAAAGGGGGTGTCGTCAAAAGTATAGCTTTGTATGACTGGGCATTGATGACGGTGGCCAAAAGTTTAAACTGTGCATAAGTTACACAAGGTTCCATGGCTCTCTATATTTCCCACATGTGGTATGGGAGGTCATTTCTTTATAAACATGTTATTAATGCCCTCCCACAATGTATGTGGGATAAATAGGATTAATTAGGCCAATATTTGTGTGGAGAATAGATTAATGGTTGTTGAGTCCTTATCTTCGAAAGGCCATAACTTGAGTTTCCAATATCTAAATTGAGCAAACAAGAACTCACTGGAAAGTTAGAGACATGAAGAACAATTTGCAGATGGTTTCCATGGCTAGTGATTGGCCTCCAAATTAGCTACAATTTAAGGCCATTGTGACCATCCTTCAGCACATTAAACCTCTCCTTTTGCATTGGATGACATATTGCTAGCTTTAACATGTTCATCACGAAGGTTTAGAGATAACTGCATATTATGTGCATTTATTTTTGTAGAATATTGGGCAGATTATGAAGATTTGGAGATTGAGATAATCTAGGGACTTGCTCCATGCTACAGGATGGACCAAGAATGGCTAGTAGATGAACATGATATGATGAAATTATTGAACATATTTTGAAGCTCCAGTTATTAAGAAAATCTAGGAATGTGCTCCTTGTCATTTATTGAAGATTCCTAGTGTTGGGAACGAGATCCACTTTTTGAGGGATTTTGGAGGGGAAAGTTGCCTCGTTTCAAGGAGGATCCTTCCCAGTATATTTTTATAAGTAACAATTCAAATTTTTTTCTAGGGGCATGTTTTTCTTGGTCTTCTTTTGGAGAAAACTTGTTATTTAGCAACTCCACTTTCATCTCTAACAAGCATGTACTTGGATTGATTCAAGTAATGAAGTTTTCTGACATTTTTAGCTTTTAAAGCTTGTTTTCCTTCATAGGACTCTACGTATCCTTGGGTTTGGCCATACCAGGAGCCTCAAAGCCCTGTTGTACAATTTTTTATCTTCTTTGAATTTTTCCACTTGCATCTTCTATTCTTGTTTTACCTATTTCTGCATTTAGTATTCATGTTTCATTTGTTATAGGTTATATTGGTTAAATGATTGAAGTGAGTTGTTTTTTAGGTTATTTATGAATTCACAAGCATGATTCATATTTAGAACAACCTTGCAAAGTCATATTCACCATTAAGCTACTTGAATTGGTTTACTAGTTCACAAATTTGGAATTTCTGGAATTATCGTGTAGCAAAATAGTAATAATTTTCTGCTAATTTTTAGCACATGTTAATGAGTTTCTTTCAAGTTGATTCCACTTTTATTGGAGCTTAAAAATTTCCTAATTAATAATAAAATTTACCCCCACAACTTTTTCACTTGATTAACCTAGGCATTTGGGCACTTAAATCAACTTACTAGTTCATTGCTCTGAAATTTCTGGTTTCTAGTAGTAATTTTTTGTTATTTCTTAGCACATGTTAACAAATCTCTTTTGAGTTGATTCCACTTGGAATTAGTCCTATAATAACAAATTTTTCCCCATAGCATTCTCACTTGATCAGGTTAGAAATTTGATAGGTTAACTAGCTCACTAATTCTTGAATTTTCGGTTTTTAGAGTAGTAATTTTCTGCTATTTTTTAGCACATGCTAACAGGGGTATTTTTTAGTGATTCCACTTGGGTTGGAGTCCTAGAACATCCTAATTAATAAAAAAAAAATGTCCCATATCATTTTCATTCGATTTTCTTGGGCATTCAACAAGTTAACTCAAGAAATATTAATCGTGTAGCAATTTGTTTTCGAGATCTTCCTTGCCCAAATTCATGGTAGAAGTTTATTATAGCCTATGAATGCTCTAATACCACTTTGGTTGAGTTGAGGTTTGGTTAGGTCGTCATTTAGATTTTACATTTATTGCTTCTTAAATGTTGATTTTTGTGATTTGAATAGATTTACTTTCTACAAATTACTTTAAGCAAAGTGTGTTTTCTTTCTTGCAAAAGTTGTAGATATTCTATAGATTCTCTACAAATCTAGCTCTAAGATCATGTAGGAAATATTACTGTAGATTAACCCGATAATGTAATATAACCAAAGAAAAATACTATAATCTACTTCTACTATCAATTTGTGGAAGCTTAAAGATTGAGCAAGATCGAGTTGAACACATATAACCAGAAGAAGAAGAATAAATGCACATGAAACACAGAAAATACTCAGGGGAAAGCCTCAACTAAAAACCCCACTATCTGTATTATCATACAAGGTAGAAATACATCAGAATTATGCAAAGCCTTAGCTCTCACAACTAGCCAGATCTCATTACAATCCTCCTGGATGCTCACAGGCAAACAAAGCTTCTCACAAGCCTTCTCCTCTGCCCTCCAAGCTCCTATTTCCTTTCGCAGTTTCTCCTGGGTGATCCTCTTGTTACCAAGTGGAACACTGATCTCACACCCTATCAGAACTGCGCAATCCTCAAGGAACCTTACCTTGACTGCATGCATGAGTTTCCTTTATAGGAAAACACATGAAACCGATAGTACACTGTCCTTGACATTTAGTTCAACTGGGTCTTTCTCATAATAGACATGCATGAGTTACTGATGAGGGAATCTTCAGTTATCTAGAGTACACTGGTTGAGTGCATGCATGCATCAACTGATTGATAACTCACAATTAGTTCCTCAAACAGTTTGGAACTAATTTAACTCGACTTAACTCAGTAAACTGAGCTAACTAATTATAACTCAAATATAATTCAATCTTATCTCCTTAATTAAGGGAGAATCTCCTTAATTTAAGGGATAACTATTGCATGACTTCAAAAAGATTTCTAACTTGAATTTCTCCAACTAATTAATCCATAATGAATTAATTAATTATTTTCAAGCAGTTGGTGAGACTAAATTCGAATTTTAATTCAAGGACAAATTAAAATTGGAATATTCTTGTTGCCACATTTCAACACTCCCTCTCAACAAGAAAGGGATTATCTACCACCGCGATCTTGTCTATATGGAACTTGAATTTACACTTTGACAATGCCTTTGTCAAAATGTCAACATCTTTCTCCTCTGTCAAAATATACTGCAGCAACATGATCCTCCTCACTACAAAATCTCTGAGATGATGATACCAGATGTCGATGTGCTTGGACCTATCATGAAATACTGGATTCTCAGAGAGTTTCATACAACTCTAATTATCACAATAGATCACAGTTGGATCCATCCTCTTATCAAACAAACCAACTAGGATTTTCCACTTCCATATGGCCTCACATTCTACCTGACTTGCAGCCATGTATTCAGCCTCTGCTGAGCTTAGTGCAACTGACCCATGTTTCCTGTTGTACCAAGAAAGTGTCGCTGACCCAAGGTTGAAAATCCCTCTTAATGTGCTCTTCCGATCTTATGGACTCCCTGCCCAATCTGCATCAGTGAAGCCTTGTAGCTTCACTCCCTCTGTCTGTTTGTACCATAATCCATACTGAGATGTGCCTCTAAGGTATCTCAATACATGTTTTTCCACCTTCCAAAACATCTTGGTAGGCTGAACCATGGCTTGACTCAGCTGGTTCACGGCATAGAACAAATCTGGTCGTGTTTTCACTAAGTACACCAGTGAACCCACAAGTTTCTTGTACAAAGTCACCTCCACTACTTCTCTTGAAGTAGCATCCTCATTCCTCCAGTTACCAGCTAGAGGAGTCTGCATGGGCTTACACTTCTCCATGTGGAATCTCCTAAGTATCTCGTTGGCATACTTGCCCTGAGACACAAACAACTCCCCATCCTTCTGCCACACTTCCATGCCAAGGAAGTAATGCATGAGACCCATGTCTTTCATCTCGAATTCTTTTGCAAGGTTCTCCTTGCAAGACACAATCAACTGATCATCACCAGTCAATATGATATCATTAGCATAAAGTACGATGATCAACAACTTACCTTTCACCATGATGTTGTATAGGTTCGCATTTGCTTCACTCTTTGTGAAGCCCAACCCAGTGAAGTAGTTGTCTATCCTGGTGTACCAAGCACGAGGTTCTTGCTTCAGCCCATACAATGCTCTCTTGAGTCGTCACACATGCAACTCACGATCGAAGGTCTCAAAACCTTCTGGCTTCTCTATGTACACCTCTTCCTCAATCTTGCCATTGAGGAATGCAGTCTTCACATCCATCTGATGGACCTTCCAACCCATCTATGCTGATAGTGCCAACATCGATCTGATAGATGAGTACCTTGCGACAGGAGAAAAAGTCTCATCATAGTCAATCCCCTCGACCTATAAAAAACCACGGGCAACAAATCTTGTCTTATGCTTCTCCACACTACCATCAGTAGCTTGATTTACCTTGTAAAGCCAATGGGAACTCACAACTAACTTGTTTTCCGGTCTTGGAACCACGTCCCAAACACTGTTACAAACTATGGAGTCATACTCCTCCACCTTAGCATCAACCCAAATCGGCTACTGCACTGCTTCCTCAAAGGAAGATTGCTCGATCTCAACACATTCCCCAACAAGGGCCATGTATCTAGTGTACCTCTTAGGTGACCTCCTTTGTCTGTGTTGAGAGGATGGTGCTCCTACATTCTCTCTCACATCCTCCAACAATTTTTCAGCTTCTCTTGTGCATTTCCATCCATCTCTAGAAGACTCTTCTTGAGTGGATGTCTCCACTCCTAGAACCTCTATATGTGGCTGCTCCGCATCAGTCTGAGGCTACTCCTCCTTAGGAACCAACAGTTCTTCCACAGCCTGTAGTTGGAGCTCCCTCTCAAGGGAAACTCGCATGGCCTTCTACTCATCAAACTTGAGATCTCTGCGAACCACCGTCCTCCAACTGGTAGGAAAGTACACCCGATAGTTGTGAGGTGTAACAGTGTACCCCAAAAGTATCTCCAACTCTATTGTCGGTTCAAGCTTCTTCCATGCATCCTTTGTCACATGGAAATATATCGATGAGCCAAAGATCCTGAAGTGACCCACATCTGGTCTCTTACCAGAAAAGGCTTCCTCTGGTGTCTTCATCCCAAGTATGCGATGCGAGCTTCTATTCTGCAAATAGACCGTTGTGTTACATGCCTTGGCCCACAAATGAAGTGGTAGGCCTTGGTCATGCAGCATCTCCCATGTTGCCCCTACAATAGTTATGTTCTTCCTCTTGACCACCCCATTCTATTGTGGGTTATGAGGTGTCGTCATCTCTCGTTTAATTCCTTCCATTGCATAGAAGTCCTTAAACTCTTGAGAGACATATTCTCCACCGTTGTCGCTTCTCAAGGCCTTGATCTTCTTCCCTGACTCTTTCTCGACCAAAGCTTTGAACTCACAAAACTTTTTGAAGGTTTGGTCCTTCTCTTGCTTGAAATAAATCCAACATTTACGAGAAAAATCATCAATGAAATTCACATAATACCTTTGCTTCGTTGTGTATGCCGTCGAGAATGGTCCACACAAATCAGTATGAACTCGTTCTAAGATAGCCTCTGCTCGATTGTCTCGATCATGACAGGAAGACTTTGTGTACTTTCCCAAGGTACAACCTTTGCATGTGTCAACTTGCTCAAGTTTACCTTTGGGAAGTCCTATAGATATTTGTTGCATTATCTTCAAAGCCCCATGATGCAAATGGCCCAACCGCCTGTGCCACAACTTGCCAATGTCTTGGCTTTGCACCAATTCTTGTTTCATACTCAATGTTGCACAATCATCTACCTCTAGTTTATAGAGATTCTTCACTCGAATCCCAATCCTCTTGGTCTGACCTGTGGCTATGTGTCTTAGGAATGCCTTTCCTTTACTGAAGACAACATCACAGCCTTTTTCCTCCAACATCACGACCGATACCAAGTTCTTCTTCAGTCCAGGCACATACATCAAATCTGTCAAGGTGAGAGGAGCTCCATGCTCCCTCTGAAAAGCAACCATGCCCACTCTTGAAACACTATTCCTTGCATCGTCACCCATCTCTATGTGCATCTTGAGGTCTTTCTCCTCCAAGGCACTGAATAAATTTTTACCACTGGTCATGTGGAATGAGGCTCCACTGTCAAGATACCAGACACAACCCATCATCGATGACACCATGCATGCGATGAGGGTAAAGTCCATTTCGAACTGAGAGGCTAATGCCTCACCTTCCGATCCTTTCGAGGATACCTTCTTGGACTTCTTCGATGGGCAATTAATCGCATAATGTCCCATCTCGTGACAATTAAAGCATCTCGCTTTAGACTTGTCAACTTTCTTCCCTCCATGAGAAGAATTAGATTTGGAATGGGAAGCCTTCCCCTTCCCTTTCCTTGCCTTACTTGCTAAGGTCAGATTTTATTCATCACCATTCTTGGATGAAGAACCATCTCGTGTGCTCCTCGTGATCTCCCCTGCATGAGATCCGACCATAGTCATTTCCAATCCGACAATTTCTCCCTTCCATTCACAGAGTCCTGGTAGCTATTCGAGCTCTTTGGAAGGCCAAGGAGAGTGAGGCTCACCATATCATCTTCGGCATTAGTTATTCCCACACTGCTAAGCTCATCTCTGCAGGTGGTGATCTTGTTCAGATATGTGGAAATAGTATCGCCCTTTTCCATCTTGATTCTTCGAAGCTTATCCTTGAGTGCCAATTTCCTCTAGTCGCTACTTTTCTAGTAGAGGTCCTTCAATGTCTTTCACATTGAATATGGAGTATCCTTCCCATGGAGACTCGAGACAATATGGTCTCGAACTCCCTCAAGGATGATCCGTCTCGCCTTCGCCACACACTTCTTCCACTCAGCCAACTGTTGTGCATTAGTTGAAGTTGGCTTTGGGATATCTTAATCAATGAAATCCTTCAATCCATTGTCTTCTAATATAGCCTCCATGCGATCTTTCCATGCTATGTAATTTGAGCTACATTCCAAGGCATACTCGAGTCTCAAGCCATAGAATGCCATTGGCCAACCTTGAAGTATGATAAGAATTCGATTTTCACCTGCAACCCCGAACTTCAAACTTTGAATTATCTTCTCTGTATACTGTTCATAGCTCCGATAAACTAGGCTCTGATACCATGTAGAAATTTCTCTATAGATCAACTAGCTATGATACCATGTAGAAATTCTACAATTTCTCTACAAGTCTAGCTCTAAGACCATGTAGAAAATCTTACTGTAGATTAACTCGATAATGCAATATAACCAAAGCAAAATACTATAATCTACTTCTACTATCAATTTGCGGAAGCTTAAAGATTGAGCAAGATCGAGCTAAACACGTATAACTAGAAGAAGAAGAATCAATGCACATGAAACACAGAAAATACTTAGGAGAAAGCCTCAACTAAAAAGCCCACTACCGGTATTATCATACAAGGTGGAAATACATCAGAATTATACAAAGCCTTAGCTCTCACAGCTAGCCAGCTCTCAGTACAATCCTCCTGGATGCTCACAGGTAAACAAAGCTTCTCACAAGGCTTCTCCTCTACCCTCCAAGCTCCTATTTCCTTGTGCAAATTCTCCTAAGTGATCCTCCTGTTACCAAGTGTAACACTAATCTCTCACACTGATCTCACACCGTGTCAGAACTGCGCAATCCTCAAGGAACCTTACCTTGACTGCATGCATGAGTTTCCTTTATAGGAAAACACATGCAACTGATAGTACATTGTCCTTGACATTTAGTTCGACTGGGTCTTTCTCAGAATAGACATGCATGATTTGTTGTTGAGGGAATCTTCAGTTATCTGGAGTACACTGGTTGAGTGCATGCATGCATCAACTGACTGATAAATCACAGTTAGTTCCTCAAACAGTTTGGAACTAATTTAACTCGACTTAACTCAATAAACTGAGCTAACTAATTACAACTCAAATATAACTCAATCTTATCTCCTTAATTAACGGATAATCTCCTTAATTTAAGGGATAACTGTTGCATGAATTCAGAAACACTTCTAAATTGAATTTCTCCAACTAATTAATCCATAATGAATTAATAATTATTTTCAAGCAGCTGGTGAGACTAAATTCGAATTTTAATTCACAATTTTAATTCAAGGACAAATTAAAATTGGAGTATTCTTGTTGCCACATTTCAACAAAAGTAATCTAGAACATTTATTTATTGCAAAATATAATAGATTTCCTTTAATGACATTTGTTTTCCAGCAAGAAAGATTAGATTTTCTCTATTGTCAATGTGATTTACATTTTTTCCAAATTTATTTCTGTCATTTACTTTCCAGCGAAAGTAGAATAGGTGTGCTTATTGTTATTGGCGGCTTACCTAGATCTTTGCTCATTTGAAGTTGTTGCATTGTCTTCTTTCATTTGCATCAAAGGGAGTCATACTAGGAAGCGAAACATGTCTGTTGCACATACAATTTTCGGCCGCGCTTAAGTTTGTACGAACCCTGGGTTGATATTTTAAGTTAGGGGCCCTAGGAGTTGCAACATTATTGTTGCAATACTGGGGCTCATCACTTCTTGGCATCATTGTCGAGGAGGGTGTCAAAGAAAGCACTCTCTTGTTCTTGGAATGATTCCCACTTTCTTTTCTACGAAAAAAAAAATAATAAATCATTAGGCATCTTTCGTTGCATTGCATTAGCATTCTCATTTATAAATAAATTAATTAATTAAAAATAATAATAATAATAATAAAATAAATAAATAATAATTAAAATAATTAAAATAAATAAATTTCTTCAACACCACAAACCCCCACTTGAGCATGTGCAGATAGAAGAAGAAGATGTGGCAGATACGTTAGAAGGAGGCATAGACAAACTCTACTCTGCCAACCCATATCAACAAGGGCCTTATCCTCCCAAACATTTTCAACCATATTAGGGGTCTTATGTCATTCCTTCTTTTCATCCATATCAACACTAACCTCCCCAATGGGTGATCCATATTTTCCTCCATATTCATGGTCTTATCCTCCCTAATATGTCATTCCTCCTTTTCATCCATACCAACACCAACCTCCTCAATGCGGTGATCCATATTTCCCTCAACATCCTCAATATCCTCCATACCAAACTCAACGTTATCCATCCCATCCACCTCCACCACAACCACAACCATTTGAAGGATCCACTCCCACTCAACTACCTACACAACTATTTCCAAACCCAAACAATAAAGTAACTCATCCCACTTACAATTTTGAGATGAAAAATCTTCAAAATTATCCTTTTGATCTAAATGATGTTCATCTTATATCAAGAGTATTCCAAAAAGAAGACTCATTTTCTATCATTAAAGAACAACATCAAGAAGAAGAATATCTAGAGGACAATAAATAGTCATGGACCACCTTTGATGGAGAGCAGCCATTGGAGCCTAAGATTGAAGAATTTCTACTATGTTTACCATCATATCCTTTATGTGTTCAAGGGTCTAATCAGATAAAAGTACAAGATTTAAGTTGCATGGAAGAAGAAGGCATACAAAATGATCCATATGAGCAAGTGAACCAAAGGCATCACAACTATAATGAATTTTGGTTACTGACAATCACTAAGTAAGAGCACCACTCCCTTCTTCAATAGTTCTTGACATCATCAAAGCAGTTCGACTTTCATATTCAGGTACATGTCCAAGCATAGTTTCGAGTCTACACATGATTTTATCTGTCATCTTGTTATGCACATGGCTTCATTGGAAGTATTTCTATACTTGAAAGAGATTTTCTTTTTTTCAAGTAGGGTAGGATAGAGGAATAAAAGAAAATAAGAGAAAAATAAAATAAAATCTCAGGTCAAAACCTCCTTTGAGGCGCCTAATATTAGCTCATTGATTGAAAACCTCCTTGAGGCAATTACAGGGTTGGAAACAAACCAAAAAGAGAAAAAAAGGAAAAAGATCCTAGGTGAAAACCTCCTTTGAGGCGCCTAGGCAGATCTACTAGTTGAAAACCTCATTGAGGCAACTAGTAGGCCTTACAAAAAGAGATTAAAAAATGAAAAATAGCTAGAGAGAATAATTCTTTTCTATAGGTGTATCTCTTTGATGAGTGCAAGTGCTCTCCAACCTCTGCAAGAAACAAGAACAAGTTAGCACCATAAGAAAAAGTTGATCAAAAATCTAGTCAAGGGAAGTCAAACTTAAGCTTTCACGTCCTTTGCCCAGATGCTCCAACAGGACCAAGGTGATCTGAAATGGGGCACTAAAGGCTTGTTGTCAACTTACAAGAACATCTCCCACTCCAAAGCTTATATATTCCCAAGATCTATCTTATGCTTGATAAATGCGGAATTAAATAAATTGAAAGAGGTGTATGTTTGTGTTTGTTTTTAACTATTCAAGTTCTTATGTATATTTGCTTATGCTAATATTTAAACACACATGACAATAAATAAAGCAGCAAATCAGCAAACACCTAAGACAACAATATAATTAGGAGTTCACTCAAACCTCTTGGGCTACGTCTCCGTGAGCTCTAATCAACTCAACTAAGCTCTTTGGGATTATGGTAAACTTCTTTTACAAGTTCCACACTCAACTCCATTGGTTTACAACTGAACCTATGGGTTTAGAATACCATCTTATCCCGTTGGTTGTCCTCACTCTGCAAACAAATCTAGGCTTCTCTGAACTTGAATCCTTCACTCAATGCTCTGAGCTTCTTGAGTTGTTGGCTTCTCTGACTCCCTCAAAATTCTCTTAACTATCTCTGTACTCCTTCTTTTGTCTTCAGCACACTCTGGACACCAGCAACAGCTGGATCACTTGATCTCTTTTCTGTTCTCTCAGCTCTGGCTCTCTCTCTCTGGTTCTTGGCTCTGGCTCTGGCTCTCGGCTCTGGCCTTGGCTCTGGCTCTCACGAGCTTTTGGTTTCGCTTGACCTCCAAGCGACCCTCTGTCAATTGAGCTCTCTGGTTTTGCTCAACCTCCAAGCGACTCCAAAACTCCAAGCTCTCTCTGTCAACCGTGCTCTCTGGCTTTTGTGAGGCATTATTTGACTCTGCGGCTTCCACATCCATTCCTCTATCCCTTCAATCATGAGGAATCATTCTTTTTCTCGGCTCTGCCTCTTTGCGCTTCAAAACATATTTCTGTTACAGAAACGCCTGCCTGCAACGTGGCACAAGGAATGATGGTTGTTTCCAATGGAAAATGAACCAGCGGCCTCTTTTCGAATGAAATCCACGAAATAATGCATTTCTAGCTTGTAATGGAAATACACAGGAAAAACACTATCGGGCGCAAAAATTGGACTTCAAATAGAATGCAACTCTGTCTATAAACCTATCGGTTTCGCCATTCCATCGCAAATTGCAATCGCATGGCGTATTGGCCAAAAAACTTAATACACAAGAAATACAAAGAAATCCCACATTTCCGGATTTAAAATATTATGAAATCGCATCCATAATTCCCATTGGGTCCGCCCTTTATCGGCATATCACAATCGCAGTCGCAATGTGCATTGGCCTTTTGTATCGGGGATCACTGATCGTCAATCGTCGATCAAATGAGGACCACCATTCTTTTTCTGATCCGACGGCTGATATCGCACATCGCATATCACTATCGCATTGGCCCTTTGTATCAGGGATCACCGATCGCCGATCGCCAATCACTCTGATCAGATCCTGGTCGTTGATCTGACTCCTCGATCCAATGGTTGATATCGCATCATGGCATATCGCATATGTAACAGCTCGAGGGTTCTTTCCATATACCATGGACTGTGCTGACCCGATCCCCCAATCCGATCCCGCTTTATTGCAATCGGATCCGCCTGGGTCCCGATATCGCATGCAGCCTACCTCCGACCCAATATATCGGAGATCACTAATCGAGGGAGTCCTTATGCCTATGGTCTAAGTCATCCTTTTAACCCTTCTGATGTGATTTTTCCATATAAGGCCTTAAGCCCATTTTTATAAGAATTTGCCTCATTTTCAAAGGACAATGGGAAAACTTCTTATTATAATAACTTCTTTATATGAAGTCCATTTTAGCCCATTCAAATTTCATTAGATTTAGATTGAAAAGATCTATGCAATGGTACTATTTTCATAAGCATCCTTTGACTTTCATTTTTGAGTGAAAAGTCATTTAGGATCATTTTCTGATCACAAGGCCATGTCAATCCATCACCCTCATCCATTTCCAACATCCACCCATAATTCCCAAGCCTTTCCTATTCATTTTCCTTGATGTCCTAAAGTGCCACAAAAATGTTTTGTTTTGCTACAGGATTGTCCAAATACATATGGTAGAAATTGTTTGACCATATCTCAAAAACCATGTATCTTTTTCCTGAGTTATTTCATGGGGAGATGAATAAGGATTATGGTAACATGTTCAAGAAATTCTAGCAAATTCCAGTGCATAATTTTCAATAAACTGGCCTACATCACCTACAACCATTTTTCATTTTTCTCTAGATTCGTGCATCCATTGGCCAATATTTTTTGTGGGGAGATGCAAAGAGATGATGGTAACCTGATCAAAAACTTTCAGGTCAATCCAATCTACCATTTTATAGATATGGGTTAAACAAGGTTACTACAGGATTGACACATAGTGCTACAGGATTGAGATCTATTTATGGAAAGGGGTCAAAAATCATGTTTTCCCTTAGGAAATGTCGGGGGAGGTTCATCAACCCTCCTTCACCTCTCATCCACTCCATTTAATCAAATTCCTTCTCAATATTCCCCCTTTATTCGTGAAAAAAAAAATAAATAAATAAATAAATAAACTAAAAAAGAGACTTTGTCACAAGCTTTCACTATCATCAGAGCTCTTTTTCATGTCCCTAGGTTCACCATGATTTATCCAAGTCATTGAATGCAGCTCATGAAGCAATATTAGGTAGTAGAAGGGATTGTGTGATTGCTACAAGAAGGAGACCAATCTTGTATCATCCTACACAGATCCAACAAAACCAAAGACAGAGGATTGATGCAGCTCCAGAATGAAGATTTGGCCACCCTGAAGCATCAAGAGGCCATCTTTCAGATTTAAAGAAGTCACACCATCCTTGAGAGGTAGTTGTAAGGTCACCAATCCACTCCAGCAGTATTAGATTGAACACTAGAAAACCTATATGAAAGAGAGACTTCATCAGTCAAATACATATCAAACAACATCATCATATTATTTTTTTCAAATGAGGACCTGTGCATAAGCAAAAGCATGGAATATAGCACCTTCAAAGGCTAGCAGATCGATCAGTGGTTCAACAGCCGCATGCATGCATATACAACAACTCAACATCAGGTAAGCACAGGTGTGCATTGTTCTTCAACTCTCCTCTTGAGCATATTATGGTTAAAAAAATTGTTATCAATGCATGAGAGATGAGGTTTTATAAGTTCAGGATGGTTCAGCAATCTTGACCACCCTCAAAAAGTGATTTGAACTTATATTTCCCTGATCACACATGGAGTAAATATAAATTCAAAAAGGGTGGTGACTACGAGGGTGGGCCAACAGATCAATGAGGAAGTTGTGAAGGTGGTAGGTGGGACCAAATATACAACATGTTGATTCCACCACCAAGCCACAAAATGGAATAAAGCAAGCTTGAGGTTTATTTGTACCAAGAGTTTCATTCCAAAAATGGTAAAGGGGCCCACTTCCATCGTTGGAGGTTGAATAAGCTACATTAGGAATATCATAGGCTACCATGGAAAATATTGAGGACCATAAACCAACTACTACAAGCCCACAAAGTAGGTGCTACAGGAGACAGTCTACTTGCTACAAGATTGTCCCAAGAGGAAAAGGGGCCCTGTCTTGAGCATTATTGACCCAAAAACCCTATAATTTTGAAGGATTCTGTAAGGAAGGGGTAAGTACTTGATCCTCCTCACCTCCTACAAACTAAAAAGTCTGTGAATTCTTGCAAAAATCCTTCACTACATATCCTATAATAGAACCTGAAAACAAAAGAAATTGAAGTGTGAATTTTTTCTCTTATGAAGATGAGTGATTTAATAGAAAGAAGAACTCATCTTGAGATTGCAATGTATTTTTTTTTTTCTCTCCCACCAAACCACCAATAACTTAAGCGAGCTAGAGCCTCATGTGGCACATAAAAAAAGTTATATGTTAAGCTAAGGATGTTTGCCGCTAGTGTTGGAGGACAAACTACCTAAGTTATTTATTTCATAGACCATTGTAGAGAGGCTACAACACCTGGAAAGAACTGCTATAGGTTTATAATAGACTGTCAATTATTGCAAAAATCCTTCACTGCATATCCTATAATAGAACCTGAAAACAAAATAAATTGAAGTGTGAAATTTTTCTGTTATGAAGATGAGCGATTTAATAGAAATATGAACTCGTCTTGAGATTGGCACACAGTTTTTTTTTTCTCCCACCAAACCGCCAATAACTTAAGCTAGCTAGAGCCTCATGTGTCTCATAAAGAAATTGTATTTTAAGCTAAGGATGCTTTCCACTAGTGTTGGAGGACAAATTACCTGAGTTATTTCTTTCATAGACCATTGTAGAGGAGCTACAATACCTGGAAAGTGTTGTTACAGGATTATAATGGAATGTTACAGGATCAAAACAGACTGTAATAGGATAAGACAGTGTGCTACGGGATCATTTCAAGGTGCTACAGGAAAGTCCAGAGAGTTGCAAAAGCCTGATTTTGAGCAATTGTCACCAAAACCCTAGATCCACGAAGGAGCCTCTAAGAGAAGGGTAAATAACCAATTTTCCTCACCTCCTATGCCCAAAAAGTACGTGGATTTGTTTAGATTTTGTCCATAAAATCATCCTGTAGCAAACTCCTAAAAGTGAAAAGAAATTGAAGGTCTGTATTTTTCTTGTAAGATAAGCATGATAGTAGGAGAATGAGGTTGTTATAAGTTGGGCATGCAATTTTTCCCCTAATTAGTGGAAGAGGAAGAAGAAGAGGGTGGAAATTAAAAATAAGAGGTTGAAACAAAAGAAAAATTGCTTTAAAAAATTAGAATAGAAGATTAAAGGAGACTAAGAATCAAACTAAAGAAATAACTTCCTTCTAGACCAAAAGAAAGCAACCCCAAGCCTCTTAGAAGAATCCAAGCACTAGGGGATCCATGACCAAACAACTGAAAGAAGAAGTTGCCATGTTATAGGAAGGAAGAAAGTTGCTACAGGAAAGTGTTTAACAGCCACAAGACAGATCAGGGAGGCCACCAAGGCCATGAATGAGGCACACTTGGTCACTAAGTTGCTCAGAGGATGAGCAACACTTTTAGTAGGGGGTATTATGGGCCTCCAAATTAGCTATAATTTAAGGCCATTGTGACCATCCTTCAACACATTAAACCTCTCTTTTTGCATTGGATGACATATTTTTAGCTTTAATTGGTTCATTAGGAAGGTTTAGAGATAATTGCATATTATGTACCTAATATTATTTATTTTTGTAGAATATTGGGCAGATTATGAATATTTGGAGTTTAAGATAATCTAGGACTTTATCCTTGTTACAGAATGGACCAATATTGGATAATAAATTAACAGGATATGATGAAATTATTGAACAGATTTTGGAGCTCCAATGATTGAGAAAATCTAGGAATGTGCTCCCTGTCATGTAATAAAGATTCCTAGTGTTGGGAACCATATCCACTTTTGGAGGTATTTTGGAGGGCGAAGTTGCATCCTTTCAAGGAGGATGCTTCCCCATCTATTTGTATAAGTACAATTCGAATTTTCTTATAGGGGCGTGTTTTTCTTAGTTTTCTTGTGGAGAAAACTTGTTATTTAGCAACTCCACTTTCATTTCTAGCAAGGATGTACTTGGATTGATTCAAATAATGAGTTTTGGTGCCATTTTTATCTTCTAATGCTTGGTTTCCATCATATGAATCTGACTATCCTTGGGCTTGGCCATCTCAGAAGCGTCAAAGCCCTGTTGTACATTTTCTTTATCTTCTTTGAATGTTTTCACTTGCATTTTCTATTCTTGTTTTTCCTATTTCTACATTTAGTATTCATGCTCATTCGTTGTAGGTTATTTTGGTTAAATGATTGAAGTGATTTGTATTTCAGCTTATTTATGAATTCATATTCACCATTGAGCTACTTGGATTGGTTTACTAGTTCACAATTTTGGAATTTCTAGAAGTATCCTGTAGCAAAATAGTAGTAATTTTCTACTAATTTTTAGCACGCGTTAATGAGCTTGTTTCAAGTTGATTCCACTTGTATTGGAGCTTAAAAACATCCAACTTAATAATAAAACTTACCCCACAACATTTTCACTTGATTAGCCTAGGAATTTGGGAACTTAGATCAGCTTACTAGTTCATTGCTCTGAAATTTATGGTTTCTAGTAGTAAATTTCTGTTATTTTTTAGCACATGTTAAAGAGGCTCTTTTGAGTTGATTCCACTTGGATTGAGTCTCATAAACATTATAAGTAATAAATAAAATTCCCCATACCATTTTCACTTGATCATTTTATGCATTTGATAGGTTAACTAGCTCACTAATTCTTGAATTTTTGGTTTTTAGAGTGGTAATTTTCTGTTATTTTTTAGTACATATTAACAGGGTTATTTTTCAGCGATTCCACTTGGATTGGAGTCCTAGGAAATCCTACTTATTAAAAAAATTGTAGATAAATGTCTTTCAGAATAATCACATCATTAGGATTTGGTCGACATTTCGAACCAACTAATGTGGTTCATCCTTAGGACAAAATAACAAAATTTGTCCTATCTCATTTGCACTCGATTTGTTTGGCATTTGACAAGTTAACTCGAGAACTAGAAATCGTGTAGAAATTTGTTTTCAAGATCTTCCTTGCCCACACTCACTCCAAATTCATGGTAGAAGTAGATTTACAACCTATGAATTCTCTGAGACCACTTTGGTTGAGCTGAGGCTTGGCTAGGTCACCATTTAGCTCTTACATTGCTTGTTTCTTGAATGTTTATATCTGCAATTAGTCTAGATTTCATTTCCATAGTTTACTTTAACCAAAGTGTGTTTTCCTTCTTGCAAAAGTAATATAGGACATTCCTTTCCTGCAAAATAGAATAGATTTCCTTTAATGACATTCATTTTTTAACAAGATAGATTATATTTGCTTGATTTTCAATGTGCTTTACATTTTTGTAAATTTCCTTTCTGACATTTACTTTCCAGCAAATGTAGAATAGGTGTGTTTTTTGTTATTGGCAACTTACCTAGATCTTTGCTCATTTGAAGTCGTTTCATTGTATTCTTTCACTTGCATCAAAGGGAGTCATACTAGGAAGAGGAAGGTGTATGTTGCACATAAAGTGTCGGCCCCTCTTAAGTTTGTATGAACCTCGGGTTGATAAATTAAGTTAGTAGTTGTGGGAGTTGCAGCATTCTTGTTGCAATACAAAGGCTTATCAACTAGAATGACAATTATCATGCCCAAGAAAATAAAATGAAGTTGTGACTATTTTTGGCTTGGCTGCAAATTTTTTTTTGAAATTTTTTTTATTAAAATAAATCTATAAATGTCTAAATTGGCCCCAAATAAGGGGACGCATATCAAAGCTCATATCTAATAAGCATATTTTAATTCATTGCACAAAGGAGAAAAAATCCTAATTGTAAAGTTGTTCCAAGAGGATGAAGCAAGGATTATAAAATAATATGTGAAATACATTCAACAAAGAGAAAAAGTGGAGAGTTTACGAGAGATAAGTTTTCCAAGATTTGTGAATTAGCCTACTCAATTATTCCTTACATATTTTCTTCCATCTATTTTTTTCCAATAATGTGGACATAGGACTAATTAGCTCTTTGTATTCTTCCAAGAATTTCCCATGATATGTTAGGTCCAGAGGAGAAAAACCTGTACTTGAAAAAAGAAAATGTTGTATTATTTCATTTTATCTAATTGTCATTGATATCTTGTCGATGATGTTTCAATACTCTTGTTTCAAATATTGTAAAACTTGCTACATTTGATGGATATTATTATTAATTTATCCTGCAAAGACCTACTCAAGTGTCGTCTTGTTTTTATTAATCTATGTGTTTGATGTATCAATGGATTCTTGAACACGTTATGTTTTACAAATCTTTTTTATATTAATAAAGCGGTCTTTTAAATTTCTTTCATGGTGTTAGGTTCCCATACCAATAGGAATCATAGTTTTGATTGACCAAGGTTAAGCCTTGTAATATTGTACATACCTTTGCTTTCTACAAATGTTTTCCATATTAAAAAATTAAAAAATGTAAAGAGGGTATGTCCTAAAAGAATAATCAAAGAACAAAAAGAATGAAAATAGGTCAAAAAAGTTAAAATATATGAACCCCAAAAGACAAAAGACACCAAGTGTGCAAGTCAAAATGCCACTACTATTTACTTTTTATGCATAATAAATGATTGTGTGCAGCTTGTTACTTATGCCACAATCCATGAATAGTCAAAATGTTTAAACTTGGCTATTTCATGCTTTGAATTTTATGTTTCATAGGTAGTGAATAAATCTGACCAAACAATGTAATCTTGTCAGATCATTAGATAGGTAGAGTGAATAAAAGGAGCTCATCAGTTTAATCTGAGACCTTGGAGGATATACGGTTAGACTTAGATAATTTATTTTCTAATGAAAAGAAAATATTGATAATGGTTTGCTAGTCTAAATGCACCCAAATAAAGGGAAGAAAAAATGGTAGGATGAGTAAGTGGGTAAGTAGTATAAGGTTGCAGAAATGTCATGTAATTGATACAGAAAGCACTTATGTCATTATTCTAAATGCATCATTTAAATATGCATAAGTGGTAAACAAAACAAGGCAATGGTTCACAATGTGGTTTACTTAACATCCCCTCATTCAGTTTAACCCCCATGACACTCACTAACTCCCCCTCCATAAGAAAAATATTAATACCTATAGTTTTTAAGTCAAAAAGGCTCAAAGCATTTCTCTTACTTCTAGTGGGACCGGACCCTTGGCTTGATGAATTGAGAAGGAAAGGTGTTAAATTTCATCATAATTCATTCATCCCCCTCACAAAACCCCTTTTCCTAAGGTTAAGTTCTTTTTCCTAGGAAAACCCCTTTATAAACATGTTTTATGTACAAAAAAACCCACCAAATACATTTATCCTAAGTACTAGGTATATGGAAAATACACAACATTTCATACACCTAGGCACAATGTCCCTTCCGCTTATTTCACTTCATATTAACTTTTTTAATTCAATATATAAAATTTTCGAAAAACCCACTACCCCGTATATATTTAACCCCCTTATATAAAATAGTCCCGCCCCTTATTTTATTTTATAAACTATGTTACTATCCCTTATCCCGAAAAAACTTTAAAAAAAACCCACCCTCATTCCATAATCATGTGCTAAAAGGTCCCCGATGAGATTAGGCTCTAAATCAATCTCATACCATCGATGATTAAAGTCCCCCCCCCCCCCAAAATCAAATCACATCATTCACCCCCACGCAACTCCCATATCCCGATCACGATTGATCGTCCCTCCTCCACATCCAACGCCCCACAAGCATATCGGGTTGGCCCGACGTCCGCCTTTTACCCACCCGATAAGGTAGTTTTCCCCCTGGCCCCTAACGCTACGTTTCAAGCACTGAATGGAATCGGGCGACCCCTCCCGAATAACGCCCGTGCCACAAAAGCAATGCGATGGCTCTCCCAAAATCACTGCCCCCTTTTTAACCGAAAACTGTCGCCATTCATCAAATAATGAAACCCGCAAATTTAACCATTTTCCCTATAAAGGCCAGTTAACCCCTCTTTTCACTCTTTTCGCGCATTTTGCCTTTGAGAATTCAGAAAGTCATTGTGACCCCTGCAAATGACCAAATTACTCATAAACCTCCACCATTGCTCCACATACGTCTTCAGACAATCCAGCTCATTCATCAATCCGTACCAATACCGTACGAAACTTTGCAGCCATCTTCAACACCATTTACAGTCAATTCCACCCAATTTCGGGTATTTAACCGTGGAATTCTAGCTCCATTGTAAAATTCCAAGTCAATTCACCCTCTTTGACACTGCTAATTAAGTAAAAATATCAAATTTACTTAAATTTTAACACTGTGAGCCATAAAACCACTGCAAAATCTTCATTGCCCTAAAAACTCTGAATCACCACCCACACTCAAGTCCACAAGAACTGAGTATGGCTGCCCCAATTGCAATGGATGTGAGGCCTATCACTACACCTCATTTAGACCTGGACCACCTTCCCCTGGCTGATAGAGACTTCGAAATAAAAGATACCATTGTCATAGAGCTCCTGCTCAAAGTACATTGCCAAAGTAGGGACAAGTTCCTGAACCATGCAGATGAAATTGGCCTTTGGGAGTCAAATTTTCCAAAGTACCAGTTCCCCCAAGTCCACATTTTTCCTGAAACTGTGCATATGTGCTATGCTTGTTACGTCCCCAGTCACAGAACCATCATGTCTCATGACCAGAATGTTTTGTTATCACAAAATATGACCTTGATAGGCTATTGATCAAGTAGACTCTAAGTAACTCTTTCAAACCAATCTTTTGGCTGAGGCTTAGCCTCCTCAGCCTGAGAGGGCTCTCTCAAGGGTTAATGATATTGATTAGAGATATAGATAGATGGATAACTCTATGGTTTGTGATTTTATATGTTTATAGGTTGAAAGATGGAGACTTTCTACCATTGGGCTATGGAGTCAGTGACAGAGATAAAAATCTCTTCTTATAAAACTAAGGCTTGTATATACTTCAATGAAAGAGTAACACATTCAGGAAAGACTTAATAACTTGAAGTTCACAGAAGTCAGAGCATGTGGACATGAATTTTGAGTAATGATACATCAAGGTATTCAAAAGGAAAGTATTATAAGTGATTCATCAAAGTTTAATACCTAAAGGAAGTCAGAGCATGAATAACCATGAATTCTGAGTAATAAGTATTAAAACATTGAAGAAAAAGATCTAAAGATAGGACCCAAGAACTCGATTCACCATAGTTTAACACTTAAAGGAAGTCAGAGAATGTTCCTCTATGAATTCTGAATAATAAGCGTTAAGACTATGGAAGTAAAACATATCAAAGATAAAATATAAAGCTCACTGAAGTACACTAAGAAATCTCAGCTTCAAAAAAGATAAACTGCCTCTGTATATATCAGTCCCTTCCTAGAATTTACATAAAAATGGACAAAAATGTATAACTGGTTGAATTACAGATTATAAAACATCTATTGGGCCATGGAGTCAAATTATTCTTCAACAAAACATCATAATCATCTAAACATGGAAGTCAAGGCACTTGGAGTTTAGGTTTATAAGTGAAACAATAACATAGAGAATAAACACAGTCTACAAGCATGTGAAGAAAGTTAGAGCATTTTCCAATGAATTCTAAGTAACACATGCTCATACCACTGCAAAAAGTAATTGGAAAAGTCCATAGAAACATCTAATATGTAAACCCCTTGTGAATCTTGAGTAGTAAAACTAATCTCTATATTAAGTTGAAAAACACACAGTCTGCTCCCATAACACAGCTTCTTTTGCTAATACAAATGCCCTCCATGAGGAATTCGACCTCATGCTTCATATAGAGTATTTACAAACTTGGATTCTATGATCCATCCTTAGGAGAATTCTAATTTCTAAAATTGACACCTATCTACTCATAAAACAAACTCTTAATTACAAGTTGACAGCTAACTATCTTTTAGGAGTCCTAATACAAATAGGAGTGAAACTCCTAAAACATGTTTCAACAACCTTATCTAAGACTTAAATACATTATTTTATAGCTACTAATCCATTTCTTCAACCTTTATGATGCCTACAACATTGTTACTAACCCTGCTGATCCATAACCTAACTGTCCAAAAACTGTCTTTGAACAACGTGTGTAAAACTAGAAAATTCTGATTTCTGAAAATATGGCTTCAAATAAAGCCTTGTTTCTATCAAATCGTAATAGTTTTTAGGAAAGTGGGAGAGGTTATTATAGCTGGAGATTTTATTAAGAGAAACCTATTTCATAATTCTAAAATACTATGGCATTTGGCCAGAAACGGATCATGAAGTGAACTACTAAAACCTGAAAACAGAGTTTTTCTCTTGATGACTTTCAGCGGTTTTTTAGCGCACGTTGGGTCATCAATTTCTCCACCCTCATAATGAATTTAACACAACTGAGAGATTTTTTTGTGGATAAGTATGTTAGGTAGGTAAACCTCTTTCATTTTTCAAAAATGAGTTTTCAATTGCTCAGGAACTCCCTTGGAAGTTGACTACCAAAAACAGAAAAACATGGTTTTTGCCTCATTAGCTTGTTTTTGTAGTGCAAGTTTTATACCACTGTAAAACACTTCTTTAACCATTCTTTCTTTTTCTTTTCAATCTGAGTCTTCATCTATGATCTTAATCTTTCCATCAACAACACCAAAATTTGAAAACTATTAGTCTTTACCTCCCAAATACATGCATAAAATGCCTAAAAGTCACTTTCTGCAATTTCGTAGCGCGCTACGAAACGCTGTGTATGCTCCCTTTAACACGGTTTTCAGAAATTTACAGTTTGAAGATATTTAACATTCTTCAAGGATTGTTGTCAACATCAAAAGCATAACAACTTGACCTTTAAAATTGTTTTTCCTCAAAATTTGGTCTTCACCTTAATGAAAGACTGGCCTATAAATTTATCATTTTCTGCACTATTTTTATCTAAAAAATAGGTGTTGAGACAGAGCTTATATCTTTTGATCCCTAATAGCTGTTACAAAAATGGAGGAGGTTTTTGTAGATAAGAATGTTTATAAGAAAAATATTTCTCAGTTTTTTGAAAACCAGCTTCAGTTTTCCGGAATCTGCATTATAAAATCATGTATAAAACAGGAAAAAATCTGAATTCTAAAAATAGGTCTCAAAGGGAACTTCAAATCTCCAACCTTGTAGTACCTGGGAGAAATTTGAAAGAGGTTTTTGTTCCTTGTTATGTTCTTAGAAAAAACCTCCTTCAGATTTTTGAAACTCATCTTTCTTTTCCTGAAAATTCCTATTGAAACCAACAGCTCAAAACAGTCCAAGAAACACACAAATCCCCTTGCAGCTCCCGGTAGAAATACATGTAACCTGTCTGGATGAAAGCTGGTGTGAAGCTGAGATCATCCATGATTAGTTAAAGCTCTATACTCCTATCCAAACACATAGCCTTCTTTTTGTGCTTTCATCTTCATGACAATTTCCCTTTATAACCCAAACTACCCTCTTAAAAATATGACAGCTATAAAGAACTATTTGGACAGCAAGTTGTTTGTCATAAAGTTAACTTTTCAAAGGTGACAGCTGACTGATCTTGTGTCATTTCTTAACTTCAGCTATATTTTCCTTTGTAGACTAAGGAGTCTCAAGAATAACCACTGATGCTTTACTCACTTTCTCTTTCCCCTGCTTTCTAGATTTCAGCTTAACAAATTTTTTTAACCTGGTCATTACAGGCTTACTGATTTCTGCTAGTGGAGTTTCTTTAGCCTTAGGGTTGATGCCTGTATCTTGATTTTCCATTCCAAAACCACATAAAAACAAAAATGAAGACCATTCTCTGTTGATCCTTTTGAGTTCATGTAAAACTATCAGTTTAATTAGACCATGATGAAAAAGGGAGGTTTCATATCCTTTAGATTTCATTTGCACTTTATCTGCCATCTTAGCTATACTTCGATATAGGAAGAAAGACAAATCTAAAGAAATCATACCAGTAAAATGCAACAGGGATTTAAAATGATATGAATATACTTTATGATATCTTCCCTCACAGGTAAAATATCGTTGAATGTTGAAGAGCAAGTTGGCATAGATGTCTTTGATGTAGTTCCTTGGAATTGCCTTGGTTAAGTCTGTTTTTGCAAACTCTAGCTTCAGAAACACTTTACATGGTTCCATGTCAAATCTGAAGTTTTTGAACCATTTATCTTGCCCCCTAGGAATATTTGTCACCAGAGTTATGATCTCGGGAGTAATTTGCAAGTTTAGGATTCCAACCTTTGTGTTTGAGCCAGTGAAATGTAAAGCAAACTTCTTTATCACCTGAGTGTGTCCTCCCTGCAAATTTTCACAAAATTTCCAACTTCCTGTTTTTTTGAAGGCTTCCATTACTAATTTATCCCTAGCTAAGACCTCGGTGCTTTCAATCTCTGTTCTTAAACAATGACCAAACCTATGATATTTCCTTTCTTTTGTCATCTTTGCCTCTGAATTCCTATAACAAATCAGCCTCGCTTGAATTTCTGTTTATCAGCCCTGCTTGCTTATGGTGGTCAGCCTCGCTTGAATCATAGATGAGAGACGCTTTTGTAAGAGATTACCATAAGCTTATCATTTGAAAATGGTCTATTTGAGTGTTTGCATGCAAACTGCAATAAGAAACCAGCCAGCCCTTTTGAATTTGAAATTACCTATCATGATGACCCCTACATTTGAAATGATGGATTTGGATGGTTGCATGCTTAAGAATTGACTCCTAGTTGATACCTAATAATGGAAAATTAACGGAATTTGAACGAATTGATGTTTTGACAAGACTCCCTACGAATTGATGTTTTGACAAGACTCCCTACGAATCCATATGTGGCAACTATATTTTCCCCTTGGGGCCGAAATATTGTAGCCATTATATCTTGTGTTTTGGGTTACTCCACAAGGGAGTACATTGATGAAATTATCTTGGCTTTCATGTCCATCTATACCCCAGGACAGCCTCCTGCAACCATTTATGACTTTGCCACATTTATAGCTGACAAAATGCATAAGCAGTTCACAAGAATGGGAAATGAAAGGGTTTTCAAGTACTCATCAATTTTATACCATATGTTCTTATATTATCAATCAGAGAAGTTCCCATTCACCCTTCAAAAGCTGGACACCAAGGGTCAACCCAGGTCAGTCATTTTTTGGACCCCATTGATCCACCAGTATCAGTCTCTATACTCTTACTCTGATTTTATTGATTTATTTGTACACCCAGTCATGACAATGTTGACTAGAAGCCCTCCTCCAAGAATCAGTACAGAAATAAGGAGAGTACTCCAATTATCTAAACAAACCAAAGTTGATGACTAGTACCTTTACCAGAACCATACAGAAATTAGGATTTATGGTTGCATGCTGGCACCATATAAGCTACCAAGATACCTCCCAATAAGGTTGTTTGCATTAGAATACTATAGGAAAATTATCAATGCAGATGAAATAAACTTTGTTAATGCAAAGAAGAAGGCCAATTTCAAAATAAAAGACCAACTAGGCCCCTTCATATGCAACTCTAAAGAAGCTAGCCAAGAGGCAGACTTGATGCTACAGAATATGAAGTTCCAAAGAAGTTTTGTCTAGAGATATGATCCTTTGGAATTCATCACAAAGAAGAGACAAAAGGTCAAGCTAGGACCTTTCATTCACCATCCCATACCTGAGATAGAAGCTTATGAAAATCATACAGAATGGGTGGAAGGTACCCTAGTAGACTAGGATAGCACCAAAATAGATGTTGAGAATGCTCTTATTGATTAAGAAAAGCAGCTTCATGACAGCTCTTTTCTGCAGGTACCAGAAAGACTAGAGACTACCATGAGCACCCCTCCCATCATGCAGACTCCTCAAAATGATGAGAAGATCCCAAAAAGAAACGGAGAAGGGTCTTCCCTTTTAGGAATGGCCACCTTTGATTTGTAGCAAGAATCAAACAAGAGGCAAAGGCTAAATCGAGCCTCTAAGCAAGAATATACTGAAGACTCAACTAAGGTCACTAATACAGGAGCAGAAAGAAGTAGGCCTGCCACTCCATCTGGAGGCAGGCAAGAGCCTTCCACATCACAAACTCAGATGTTGGAAAGGCAGCTCAGTGTTGAAGTGTCTTCTTTCAGAGTGCCAGCTGACAAAGACCAAGATATCAAGGAAAGTATAAAGAAATCAAGGCTAGGAATGAGAGGCTTAAGATCCAAACATATGCACAATATCTGAAGCTAACACCTACCAATCAAACAAGGATGATGTCAGCCTTTGACATTAAAGAGGGGGAGCTACAGATGACCTTTATGAAGCCTACAACCCAGCAACCAAAGACAACGTCATATTTCAAAAGGGTAGATTTCAAAGTGTTGGCAAGGGATATCCATCCCATAAACCATATTGAGCTACACAAACAAGCTGGAGAGATTATATACTCCACCTTGAGAGGTAAAGCCATAGCTTCTCGTCAACTACAGAACTCTCTGAACAATATCTCAGCACAATTCCAGTTGGAGAAGGCCTCCTCACAGGCCAAGGACACAAGGACCAAGTCCTTAGAGGACTTAATAATTGAATTGGGACACAATCCCAAGGATATAAAAGCCACATAATAGCTTATCAAAAAGAAGAATGATGACATAGTTGCATTAAAGAAATAGCTAAAAATACCTCAGCATCCACAAACAATGGGAGTCCTAGAAGCCCAGCAGGGGCATGAAGAACTAATGGAATTGGTCTTGAAATTAAATGACCAACTTAAAGAAATTGAAAAGGAATTTGATGCTTTGATCCAATTAAAACAGGCAGATGTGGCCACCTATTAAACAAATGTTATCGCCACAATCCCCATAGTAGTTCCATCCACACTAACAGCGTCTTTGGCACCTATATCTCTACTTGCAATAGCCTTGCCAGCAACAACAGAGTCTACATCAGCAACAGGTGCATCAAGAGAGAAAGCAATAGAACTTGTCAAAGCCATGGAAGAGATGTCTATCCAGGCTACTGAAATGAACAAGTTAAGAGAAAAGGTTGCAAGTTTGGAAACAGACTACAGACTTTCCCAACTGAAGCAGAAAGAAGAAACACAAAGGGCCTAGAGAATGGGTGAGAGAATCAAAATCCTAGAAAAGGATTTGACACTAGATAAACCACTAGGACAAACCAAAGAAATGCTATGGGCCAATATCATTGACTCTGTCAATGATATTTGGCTATCAATCCAAGTAATTTTTGAATAAACAGAACTGGTAAAGATAGCTACAGAAGTTATCCAAAAAGTGAAGGAAGACTTGGGATATAAGCCAGAGGATGCAAATAGACTCCTCCACTTCCTCAATAGCAAGAACATATATGAGCTCCAAGAGCTAAAAGATAGGACTGCTGCCATTTTAGAAATAAGGAAGGTCCTTTCCAAAAGGAACCTTATGCTTAATTTGGAAGAAAAGTGCCACAATATGCAGGTAGCCATTAATAGGTTCAAGGCTAAATTCTAGATTTTGAGGGAGAAAGGTTTGCCCAATCCTCATCAATGATAAACTAATGACACATTTGGACTATGGTGATAGACTCAGAAAATTGGATAAGGAACAGGCCAGTTCTTCATCCATAAAAGCCCTGCCAACAGGTAATGCATTATATGACACCATTTGTTTTTCCTTGAGCATGAGGTAAAACATTTGTTCCTCGCCAAGCCAAAGTTTGCAAAGTTTATTGAGGCTGATGAAATATACAGGAGAATGGTGAATGTGAAATTACCATATGCTAAATGGTGGGAGAAAATACTAGGTTTACTATGATAAATTTACAGCAGAAATTTACTACACAATAAAAATGAAGGCAACCATGTAAAACAGGTGAAAACAGGGCAGCAGGGTCAAAGAATATCAAAATTAAAGAGTATCAGTTAAAAGATGAAAGTAAAGAAGACTCCAGCATGAAACTCCACAACTGCAAGCCAGATTAAAAGGCTAACACTTCAACAATAAAGGCCAACACAACCTTAATAAAAGGGACAACATGAAACAATTCATTAGCTGTCTCTATCTTCTTGCAAGAAGATATTTGTATTTCCTAGATTAAATCTCAAGTTGTTTTGAGATATTTTGTAATAAGTTTTTGTATAAATACTTCACAATTCGAAGTATGTAGGGTGGATTCATAGACAATTATATAGTTTACTTGATCAAAGACTGTAAGCTATTGTATCATTGTTGGACTAGAAAGCTGGATTATTGAATAAAGCAAAGACATTTCACTGGATTCATGTGTAGTGTGAAATACAGACAAGTACCTTCTTTGTGTTGTCATTTTTCCTTAAAAAAAATTCCATAATCTTAAATGTGTCTAAAATCTAAATGCTTTAATATGGAATGATATCTCATAACTTGCTTCAATGCACTCTGTTTTGACTATTAGGCATTTTGTATGTTTTCTGCTAAAATTATCTAAGTTAAGGAATTCTTGATTGCTCCTTATTTTAGGTAGTTTCCCTCTGGTCTATACTAAAGGATTCTTAACTGCCCTTTGCTCATGATCCTTTGTTCCTCCTTTTAGTCTCAGTTTCAGGATTCTTAAGTGCCCTCTCACCTTGGTTAAGATCATTTCACCCATTCGACCTAAAAACTTGTGTTTCACTCTGCTAGCTTGCCTATTGAATACTCCCTTTAATGATTTAATCCCAGTTTTGTTTCCCTCCTTTGACTCCATAGCCCACTAGCCAGAGACACCATTCTATCCATCTATTTAAGGATTCCACCATCCAGCTTTCAATACAAATCCAAAACCCCCCTGAACATTAAGAACTAGCTTAAAATCTCATCAAACAAAGCTAAAACATATAGAGAGAGCCCTCTCCGAGTCATAGGTTGGCTAGAGCCTATACTTAAAAGATTGGTTTGTAGTTACCTTGGTCTTTTCCTTCTTCTAATAACTTCTAGGGAAAATTATGAGTGATAACATAGTGGCAACTCCACTGGGGATAACCCTCAATCCTAATAAATCTTTAATAATTTTTTTAATTTTGTATTTAGAGCCTCTTAAAGTAATTTATTAGAAGTTATTTCTCACAAAAAGAAAGCAATTTAAAAAATTCTGAAATTCTAGCTTCGAGGAAAACTCATTATACTAGGGCTAACCCAGATCCAAACCCTCCCCTGGTATTTGATAATCCCAACCTGATTTCAAGAAGATCCGAAACAGAAGAAAGTTCAGCTAGTCACACACCCTTAGTTAAAGCTAATTCATGCCCTAATGAATGCTTGCTTTTAGAAGATCTTCCCTTTGATGAGCAATTCGATTTGTCATTATTTAGATCAAAGTCTAAAAGTGAAATTTGTGACATTGTCGTAGACCCTGAGTTTATTGCAGACCTTGAAGTCCAAAAAGCCAACAAATCAATTGGTGAGTACCTTCTAAATTCACCACAATCATCCCTTAGTACTGCCAAGATCCCTGAGCTTTCTGAATAATTTTCCACTACTCTTAGTTCACCATTATTCCCTTCAACATCCGAAGCCCATTCCCCACCTCCATTCATACCCTCACTCCCTTACCAACCTATCATATCCAAAGTACCACCTACTAGTCCTAGTTCATCCTCCACTACTGCATCATCTTCCAGTGCCTCAACCCCACATTTTAGCCCTTCCCAATTTATAGCCATGCAAAATAGATATGCTCCCCTTGTCTTACCTGCTCCACTTGGTGCCATGCCAGCAGACTACCAGAGTAAAATCATCCAATTTGATGGAATAGGATACTACACTGCACAGCACCATGTTAATAAAATGACAGACTACTTTAAACTTCATGAAATTGATATTGTGGATGTCCAAATGAGATTATTTGCTCAGATTTTAGTTGGTGATGTTAGGAAATGGTTTAGATCACTACCTGATAATAGTATTGATAGTTTAGAAGTATTTAAACAACAATTTTTGAATAGATGGGAAAAGAAAAAGAATCCTTTACAGATCCTTTGGGAATGTGAGAATATTAGGAGAGGACCCAATGAGACTGTTCAAGACTACTGCACCATATTTAGCAATATATACAATGCAATTCCAGTTAATCTTAGACCCCCACCTGACTTAGATTTGATAAAGTTCCCTGATGGTTTTGACACAGACATGGCATTCCAGCTCAAGGAAAGAAACCCCCCAACCCTAGAAGATATGCAAAGTGTAGCCGTAAGTGTAGAGGCTAATTTATTAGCTAAAAGAGCTAGAGTTAGGAATGAAAGAAGAGGCTCAGCTAAAGATGAGCCTTCACCCTCTAACATTAAATCTAATAGCTTAGCGAAAGGCATGGAAAATTTAATGGATAGAATAGAGAATATAGAGAGGAAACCCCAGCGGGATAATCAATGGGCACCTCCAGTTAGAAACCCGAACTTTAGGAAAAACCAAAACCAAAACCAAAACACTAGAAAAAATGGACCTGATTAGAATATTAGACCTCCTTTCCAAGAAAATTATGCAAAAACATCCCACCCTAAAGACCCATAGCAAGACACACAGATTAACCTGATGGGATTAGATGATTCTGACCCAAGATGATCAGGAATTGCATATGTTGCGGCAATTGCAAATCCAGTCTTGAGAGTAATTTGATTATAAGCAAGGTTATGATTCTGCCATCTTTGAAGTACATAAGAAGTATAACCTAAGGAGTAAAAATAATTCTGATACCCCTGACCAAACCAAGAAAACAGTGCCAAAACAACCAAAGAAAATCAAAGAAACCCCGGTTTCTAAAATCCTCCAAATTCTCCTCAGAAAAAACCAGAATTCTTCTGGCCCTATCATTGTAGATATAACCCCTAATCAACCTTCTGATGATCAACCCTATACTTCAATTCCCCCTAAAAAACCAATGGACACACCTCAAAATACTAGAACAGAAAATTCACAAAAAGAGGTCCCCAATAAAGGAAAAGAAGACCATCCCACTCAAATCCCTATTGTCAAAAGTCCAAACCTTCAAATAGAGAAATCCCCTTTGCCTTTTAATTTGGGAGCAGAGGTAGCTAAGCTAAAGATTTCAGTCCCTTTGACAGATTTAATCAAGAATGAAACCTACAAGACACAAATAAACCAGACCCTGAACCTTGCTGAAAATGAGGATTCCGTTAACCTGTTTGATGATCAACCTGAACTTATATTTGGTCCATATGTCAATGGTAAACCGCTAGAAGGAGGAATACCACCTTTCTACATTAGCCTTGGCATCCATGACAAAATTATTCATAATGCAATGTTGGATTCTAGAGCCTCCCACAACTTAATGCCCAAATCAGTAATGGAAAAATTGAACCTAGACATTACACGACCTTACAAGGAATTATTTTCATTTGACTCAAATCAAGTAAAGTGTTTGGGGTTAATTAAAGACCTTTGTGTTACCTTAGTTCAATTTCCTGCCAAAAGCATCCTTATGTATTGTGGTTGCTGAAATCCCACCGAAGTATGGCATGCTGTTATCCAGATCATGGGGAGCCAAACTTTAGGGATCTCTACAACTTGATATGTCATATGCAACAATTTTTGTTTTTGGACAACCCAAGAAGCTGTACCAAGAAACTTTAATGAAATACATGGTGAGTAGCCAGGATCGGCCTCAAAACTTTCCTATCTACTCTGTACATTCAGACATTGGTTCTTTTATTTTGTATAATACTGATCAAACACAAGAAACTCTTTTAGACAGTGTTAATACAGAACCAAAAGAAATTGCAGTTTCAAAACAAGAGGAAACTGTCCAAACTTTGGAACTTTCCACTTAACAAGGTAGTCAAGATGAGGAAAAGTTGGTGGAAACAGAGGATGCTAATTATGAACATGAGATATTGTGGCATCTTTAGTTTGATGGGTCAGTCAATAAGTTTGGATCAGGAGCAGGAGTTTGGATATAGAATTTAGAGAATGATTACTCAGAAGGCCATGCATACAAAGTGAATTTTAAATGTACTAACAATATGGCCAAGTATGAAGCACTAATTTTAGGTCTTAAATTAGTTAGGAAGCTAGGAGCTATAAGAGTTTCTGTCATGGGAGACTCTGAATTAGTGATAAAACAAATTAATGTTGTATATATGACCAAAGACCCTAGATTAAGTTGTTACAAAGGAACCATTGTAGAAATACTAAACACTTTCTTAGAAACCAAAGTCATTGTAGTTCCTAGAAAACATAACATGCAGGCTCATAGTTTAGCAATGTTTGCCAGCACCTGCAAGTTACCCTTTCAGCCTAACTATCAGTACACTGCTGAAGTAAGCCACAAGCCTACAATTCCAGATAATTTGAAGAATTGGCAAATATTTGTTGATGACAAACAAATAAAAAACTTTTTGATCTCAGAATAAGAATTTGTAAATACCAATATAGATATTGACACATCAATATACCCTAACACTAAAGATAAAATAGAAATAAACGAGATAAAAGGTGAAGAGATAAATAGATTTCATCCCACTAAATTTACAAAATCAGATGTAGAGAACCTAGAGCAAGTTGAGATTGATGAGATAATTCACGAAGACACAGAAGTAATAAATCTCAAAGACAATTTCTTACCTAAGGGATTAACCCCTTTGGAAGGCTTGTTTGATTCAAATGATGTTCCTATAAAGCCCAAAATGGAACCTTTGAAATCTGATATGGATGAGTGTAATATAGGCACTGAAGAAAATCCATAATTGATCAAACTTTCTAAATCATTGCCTCCCACTGAAAGAGTAGAATACATTGAGTTATTAAAAGAATTTCAGGATGTCTTTGCTTGGAGTTATGAGGACCTCAAATCCTATGATACTAGCATCATACAACACACAATCCCTATAAAAGAAATCAAAAACCTTTCAGGAAAAAACTTAGAACGATAAATCATGTCCTATTACCTTCAATTGAAAATGAAATTCAGAGAATGTATGATGCTAAGATAATTGCAACAATCAGATTTTTTGATTGGGTTTCAAACCTGGGGCTAACTAGGAAGAAAACTGGCAATATCAAACTCTGTGTGGATCTTAGGAACCTCAATAAAGTATCACTCAAAGACAATTACCCTCTCCCCAAAATGGATCATATTTTGCAAAGGGTAGTTGGATCAACTAGAATCTCATTATTGGATGGGTTTTCTAGTTATAATCAAATATTAGTTCATCCTAATGATCAAGCCAAGATTGCCTTCACTACTCCTTGGGGCACATTCATGTATGTGAAAATTCCTTTTAGACTAATGAATGCAGGGGCAACTTTCCAAAGGGCTATGGATATAGCCTTTACCAAGGAAATTCATGATTTCCTTGTAATATATCTAGATGACATTACTATCTTTTCAAAATATGGTTGCCAACATTTGGATCATCTAAGGCGGGTTTTTATTAAACGCAGGAAATATGGAATTTCTTTAAACCCCAAGAAGTCTTTGTTTGGGTTATAAGAAGGAAAGTTACTAGGTCTTATAATTTCAAAAGATGGTATCCGAATAGACCCTGCAAGAATAGAAGCCATCTTACAGATACAACATCCAAGGAACATTAGAGAATTACAAGATTTCTTAGGGAAAATTACCTTTCTTAGAAGATTTATTTCTAATCTAGCAGAATTAATTAGATCACTCAACAATATGTTGAAAAAAGATTCAACCATAAAATGCACTGTTGAGGCCAAGAAATCCTTTGAAGGCATTAAACTAGCCTTAACTAGAACACCAGTTTTGATTAGTCCAAAATTTTAACGAAGATTTCATCTTATTTTCCTTTACTTCTGAGCACACAATTGCTGTAGTTTTACTGCAGAAAAATGACCAGGGCTATGAACAACCTATTGCCTTCTTTAGCAAGGCCCTGAGAGATGCTCCCTTAAAATACAACATAATGGAAAAACAAGCTTTTGCTTTGGTCAAAGCTATCAAGGACTTTAGGGTATACATTTTATATTCTCATATAGTAGTCGACGTTCCCAATTCAGTAGTCAAAGACATCCTAACCCAAGGTGGTCTAGATGGAAAGAGGGGAAATGGATTGCTGCTATTTTAGAATATGACATAGAAATCAAACCAACTAAGTTAATCAAGGGCCAAGGTTTAGCTAAGCTCGTGGCTTAATCAAACTGTCAGGCCCTCGATATAAACTTTATTGCACAAATAGATAATGAAGAGGAGATGGCGACTCCACTAATCAACCAAGCCTTTATTGAATCACAATGATATGCCGATATCGTTTATGTTTTACAAAATTTACAAGCTCCTCCTGAATTATCTAAGACCAAAAGCATATTTTTGAAGATGAAATCCTTAAAATTGTGTATATTAGACAATGCTTTGTTTTGGAGGAATCATGAAGGTATTCTTCTCAACTGTATATTAAAAGATGAATATAATAAAGTATTACTAGAGTTTCACGCAGGTGACTGTGGAGGACACCTTTACTGGAAGACCACTACTGATAAAATTCTTAGAGCCAGTTTCTACTGGACTACCTTGTTTTTTGATGTAAAGAAATATGTGACCTCCTGTCACAAATGTCAAATTTTTGAGGAAAAGAAAAAACTTCTAGCATTACCCCTCAAGCCAATCTCTGTTGAAACACCTTTCCAACAATGGGGTCTAGACTTCATTGGTGAAATTCGCCGACCTTCCTCTGCCCAACACAAATGGATCCTTACTACCATAGACTATTTCACCAAATGGATAGAGGCCATACCTTCAAGGCCAGCCACTGACACTATTATCATAACCTTTCTTAAAACCAACACTCTATCAAGATTTGGATGTCCAACTGAGCTCATTATTGATAATGCAGCAGCCTTTAAATCCAAAAGAATGATAGATTTCTATAACAAGTATCATATAACCCTGGGACATTCCACAGCCTATTATCCTCAAGGAAAGGGATTGGCACAATCCTCAAACAAAAGTTTGGTGAACATCATCAAAAAGTTGTTAAAGGATAATAAGAAAACATGGAACAAAAAGTTGGTCAATTGCTTATGGGCAGATAGACTAACCACAAAGAAATCAATTGGTACCTCTCCCTACCAACTAGTTTATGGGATGGAAGCTATCTTTCCATCCTCCTTGGGAACACCAGTGATGAAGCTACTTCAAGAGTTGCAGGTTGAACCAAATAGTATCCAAAGAAGAACCAACCAAACAACACATCTTCAACAAACAAGGGAAGAAGTATATATCAGATCTCAGGTTGTGCAGGAAAGAATTAAAAAGATGTTTGACAAGAGAACCAAGGCTGAAGATTTCTACCTTGGTGACAAAGTCCTAAAATGGGATTCAAGGAGGGAAGATAGAGGTAAAAATGGGAAATTTGATTTCCTATGGAAAGTCCCATATGTAATTTATGCTTTCAGAGGTAATAATGTTTTCTTCTTAAGATAAATGGATGGTATAGAGACAGAAGGTGGACCACTGAATGGTCGAATGCTCAAACACTATTTGGAACCTAATTATTGATTTTTACTTTCCATTATACATATTTCATTTTCCTTCAAAAAAATTATTTTGGATTGGATGGTGGTCTTTGAAGTTGAAGTCCAAAGAGAAGGCCCTAAGCTTTAAAGATTCACCATCATAAGTATCAATAATGCAGAGGCATGGAGGATAATTTAGCAAGGTAACATCACAGCAATTCAAAGGCTACTGATCTACAAAGTTCTTGACATTTCACCAGGAAATGCCATCCCCAAGTGGAGACATTGTTAGGTTCCTATACCAATAGGAATCATAATTTTGATTGACTAAGGTTAAGCCTTGTAATATTGTACATACCTTTGCTTACTGCAAATGTTTTCCATATTAAAAAATTAAAAAATGTAAAGAGGGTATGTCCTAAAAGAATAATAAAAGGACAAAAAGAATGAAAATAGGTCAGAAAAGTGAAATTATATTAACCCCAAAAGACAAAAGAGACCAGGGAAGTGTGCAAGTCAAAATGCCACTACTATTTACTTTTTATGCATAATAAATGATTGTATGCGGCTTGTTACTTATGCCACAATCCATGAATAGTCAAAATGTTTAAACTTGGCTATTTCATGCTTTGAATTTTATGTTCCGTAGGTAGTGAATAAATCTGACCAAATAGTGTAATCTTGGCAGATCATTAGATAGGTAGAGTGAATCAAAGGAGCTCATCAGTTTAATCTGAGCCCTTGGAGGATAGAGTGTTAGACTTAGATAGTTTATTTTTAAAGAAAAGAAAAGATAGATAAGGGTTTTCTAGTCTAAATGCACCCAAATAAAGTGAAGAAAAAATGGTAGAATGAGTAAGTGGGTAAGTAGTATAAAGGTTGCAGAAATGTCATGTAATTGATACAGAAAGCACTTATGTCATTATTCTAAATGCATCATTTAAATATACATAAGTGGTAAACAAAACAAGGTAATGGTTCACAATGTGGTTTACTTAACATCCCCTCATTCAGTTTAACCCCCATGACACTCACTAACTCCCCTTCCATAAGAAAAATATTAATACCTATAGTTTTTAAGTCAAAATGGCTCAGAGCATTTCTCTAACTTCTGGTGGGACCGAACCCTCGGCTTGATGACTTGAGAAGGAAAGGTGTTAAATTTCATCATAATTCATTCATCCCCCTCACAAAATCCCTTTTCCAAAGGTTAAGTTCTTTTGCCTAGGAAAACCCCTTTATAAACATGTTTTATGTACATAAAACCCACCAAATACATTTATCTTAAGTACTAGGTATATGGAAAATACAAAACATTTCATACACCTAGGCACAATGTCCCTTCCACTCATTTCCCTTCATATTAACTTTTTTTAATTAAATATATAAAATTCCTGAAAAAACTGACTACCCCATATATATTTAACCCCTTTATATAAAATAGCCCCACCCCTTACTTTATTTTATAAACTATATTACTACCCCTTATCCTGAAAAAACTTTAAAAAAACTCGCCCTCAGTCCCTAATCCTATGTTAAAAGGTCCCCGATGAGATTAGGCTCTAAATTAATCTCATACCATCGATGATTAATTCCCCAAGCCCCCCATCAAATCACATCATTCACCCTTTCGCAACTCCCATCTCTCGATCACCACTGATCGTCCCTCCTCCACATCTAATGCCCCATAAGCATATCGGACTAGCCCGACATCTCCCTTTTACCCACTCGATAAAGTGGTTTTCCCCTGGCCGTCGACACTATGTGTCAAGCATTGAATAGAATCGGGCGACCCCTCCCGAATACCGCCCACGCCACAAAATAGGTGTGATGGCTCTCCCAAAACCATTGCCCCCTTTTTAACTTAAAACTGTCATTGTTCATCAAATAGTGAAACCCGCCTAAATTAACCATTTTCCCTATAAAGGCCAGTTAACCCCTCTTTTCACTCTTTTCACTCTTTTCGCGCATTTGCCTTTGAGAATTTAGAAAGTCATTGCAACCCCTACAAACATCCGAATTACTCATAAACCTCTGCCATAGATCCACAAATACTACAAACAGTCCATCTCGTTCACCAGTCCGTACTAGTACTGTACAAAACTCTACAGTCGCCTTCAACACCATTTACAGTCAATTCTGCCCAATGGAATTCTAGCTCCATTGTAAAATTCCAAGTCAATTAACCATCTTTGACACTAATTACGTAAAAAGATCAAATTTGCTTAAATTTTAACATTGTGAGCCATAAAACCACTGCAAAATCTTCATTGCCCTAAAAACTCCGAATCGCCACCCACACTCAAGTCCACAAGAACTGAGTATGGCTGCCCCAATTGCAATGGATGTGAGGCCTATCACTACACCTCATTTAGACCTGGACCACCTTCCCCTGGCTGACAGAGACTTCGAAATAAAAGATACCATTGTCATAGAGCTCCTGCTCAAAGTACATTGCCAAAGTACAGACAAATTCCTAAACCATGCAAATGAAATTGGCCTTTGGAAGTTAAATTTTCCCAAGTACCAGCTCCCCCAAGTCCACATTTTTCCTGAAATTGTGCATATGTGTTATGCTTGCTACGTCCCCAGTCACAAAAACATCATGTCTCATGACCAGAAGGTCCTTTTCACCATCATTGTTGAGTCCATCAATGAGATATTGCAGCTCCAACCAGGGCCAAACCTAACTCCTCTCTCAATTGGAGACCTGTTGGACTTATATCCCAAACTAAGCTCTGCAAAATTGCCCCAATTGCTCCAAACCTTCTTCATAGAAGAGAAGCACATCCCTAAAGACCCCCCTCCATATGTGGCAACTATATTTTCCCCTTGGGGCCGAAATATTGTAGCCATGACATCTTGTGTTTTGGGTTACTCCACAAGTGAGTACATTGATGAAATTATCCTAGGTTTCATGTCCATCTATACCCCAGGACAGCCTCCTGCAACCATTTATGACTTTGCCACATTCATAGCTAACAGAATGCATGAGCAGCTCACAAGAATGGGAAATGAAAGGGTTTTCAAGTACTCCTTAGTTTTATACCATATGTTCTTATATTATCAATCAGAGAAGTTTCCGTTCACCCTTCAAAAGTTGGACACCAAGGGTCAGCCCAGGTCAATCATTTTTTGGACCCCATTGATCCACCAATACCAGTCTTCGTACTCTTACTCTGATTTTATTGATTTATTTGTACACCCAATCATGACAATGTTAATTGGAAACCCTCCCCCAAGAATCAGTCCAAAAATAAAGAGAGTCCTCCAATTATCTAAATAGACCAAAGTTGGTGACTAGTACCTTTACTAGAACCATACAGAAATCAAGATTTATGGTTGCATGTTGGAACCATACAAGCTAACAACATACCTCCCAATGAGGTTGTTTGCATTAGAATACTATAGGAAAATTATCAATGCAGAGGAAATAAACTTTTTCAATGCGAGGAAGAAGGCCAATTTCAAAATAAAAGACCAACTAGGCCCCTTCATATGCAACTCTAGAGAGGTTGGCCAAGAGGCAGACTTGATGTTATAGAATATGAAGTTCCAAAAAAGTTTTGTTTGGAGATATGATCCTTTGGAATTCATCACAAAGAAGAGACAAAAGGTCAAGCTAGGACCTTTCATTCACCATCCCATATCTGAGATAGAAGCTTATGAAAATCAGAAAGAATAGGTGCAGGGTACCCTAGTAGACCAAGACAGCAATAGAATAGATGTTGAGAATGCTCTTATTGATTTAGAAAATCAACTTGATGACAACTCTTTTCTGCAGGTACCAGAAAGACCATAGACTACCATGAGCACCCCTCTAGTCATGCAGACTCCTCAAAATGAGGAGAAGATCCCAAAAAGAAACAGAGAAGGGCCTTCCCCTTTAGGAATGGCTACCTCTGATTTGCAGCAAGAATCAAACAAGAGGCAAAGGCTAAATCCAGCCTCTGAGCAATAATATACTAAAGACTCAACTGAGGTCACTAATACAGGAGCAGAAAGAAGTAAGCCTGCCACTCCATCTGGAGGCAGGCAAGAGCCTTCCACATCACAAACTCAGATGTTGGAAAGGCAGCTCAGTGTTGAAGTGTCTTCTTTTAGAATGTCAACTAACAAAGACCAAGATATCAAGGAATGGTATAAATAAATCAAGGCTAGGAATAAGAGGCTTAAGGCCCAAACATATGCACAACATTTGAAGCTAACTCCTACCAATCAAACAAGGCTAATGTCAACCTTTGACATTAAAGAGGGGAAGTTGCAAATGACCTTTATGAAGCCTACAGCCCAGCAACCAAAGACAGTGTTAGATTTCAAAAGGGTAGATTTCAAAGTGTTGGCATATCCATCCCATAGACCAGATTGAGCTACACAAATAGGCTAGAGAGATGATATACTCCGCCCTGACAGGTAAAGCCATAGTTGCCCATCATCTACAGAACTCCCTGAACAATATCTCAGCACAATTCCAGTTGGAGAAGGCATCCTCATAGGTCAAGGACACAAGGATCAAGTCCTTAGAGGACTTAGTAATTGAATTGGGACACGATCCCAAGGATATAAAAGCCACATAACAGCTTATCAAAAATAAGAACGATGACATAGATGCATTAAAGAAACAGTTAAAAATACCTCAACTACAACATCCACAAACATCGGAAGTCCTAGAAGCCCAGAAGGGGCATGAAGAACTAATGGAATTGGTCTTGAAATTGAATGACCAACTTAAATAAATTGAAAAGGAATTGGATTCTTTGATCCAATTAAAATAGGCAGATGTGGACACCTCTTCAACAAAAGTTATCCCCACAGTCTCCACAGCAGAGCCATCCACACTAGCAGCATCTTTGGCACCTACAACTCCACTTGCAACAGCCTTGCCAACAACAACAGAGTCTACATCAGCAGCAGGTGCATCAGTAGAGAAAGCAACAGAACTTGTCAAAGCCATGGAAGAGATGTCTATCGAGGCTACTGAAATGAACAAGTTAAGAGAAAAGGTTGCAAGTTTGGAAACAAACTGCAGACTTGCCCAACTGAAGCAGAAAGAAGAAACACAAAGGGCCTAGAGAATGGGTGAGAGAATCAAAATCCTAGAAAAGGATTTGACACTGGATAAACCACTAAGACAAACTAAAGAAATGTTGTGGACCAATATCATTGATTCTGTCAATGATATTTGGCCATCAATCCAAGTAATTTTTGAACCAACAGAACTAGTAAAGATAGCTACAGAAGTTATCCAGAAAGTGAAGGAAGAGTTGGGAAATAAGCCAGAGGATGCAAATAGACTCATCCACTTCCTCAACAGCAAGAACAGATATAAGCTCCAAGAGCTAAAAGATAGGACTGCTAGCATTTTAGAAATAAGGAAGGTCCTTTCCAAAAGGAAACTTATGCTTAATTTGGAAGAAAAGTGCCACAATATGCAGGTAGCCATTAATAGGTTCATGGCTAAATTCCAGATTTTGAGGGAGAAAGATCCGCCCAGTCCCATGGTAATCAATGATAAACTAATGACACAGTTGGACTATGGTGATAGACTCAGAAAATTGGCTAAGGAACAGGCCAGTTCTTCATCCATAAAATCCCTGCCAATGGGGAAAGTATTATATGACACCTTTGAAAACTTGTTTTTCCTTGAGCATGAGGTAAAACATTTGTTCCTCACCAAGCCAAATTTTGCAAAGTATACTGAGGCTGATGAAATCTACAGGAGAATGGTGAATGTGAAATTACCAAATGCTAAATGGTGGAAGAAAATGACATATTTACTGTGATAAATTTATAGCAGAAATTTACTACATAGTAAAAATGAAAGTAGCCAGGTAAAATAGGTGAAAACAGGGCAATAAGGTCAATGAATATCAGAGTTAAAGATTATCAGTTAAAAGATGAAAATAAAGAAGGCTCCAACGTGAAACTCCACAATTGCAAGCCAGATTAAAAGGCTAACACTTCAACAATAAAGGCCAACACAACCTTAGTAAAAGGGACAGCATGAAACAGTTCATTAGTTGTCTCTATCTTCTTGCAAGAAGATATTTGTATTTCCTAGATTAAATCTCAAGTTGTTTTGAGATATTTTGTAATAAGTTTTTGTACAAATACTTCACAATTCAAAGTATGTAGGGTGGATTCATAGACATTTCTATAGTTTGCTTGATCAAATATTGTAAGCTATTGTATCACTGTTGGACCAGCAAGCTGGATTATTGAATAAAGCAAAGACATTTCAATGGATTCATGTGTAATGCGAAATACAGGCAAGTACCTTCTTTGTGTTGTCATTTTTATTTTAAAAGTTTTTCCATAATCTTAAATGTATCTGAAATCTAAATGCTTTAATATAGAATGATATCTCAGAACTTGCTTCACTGCACTCTGTTTTGACTATTAGGCATTTTGTATGTTTTCTGCTAAAATTATCTAAGTTAAGGAATTCTTGATTGCTCCTTAGTTCGGGTAGTTTCCCTCTGGTCTACAGTAAAGGATTCTTAACTACCCTTTGCTCATGATCATCCTTTGTTCCTCCTTTTAGTCCCGGTTTGAGGATTCTTAAGTGCCCTCTCACCTTGGTTAATATCATTTCACCCATTCGACCTGAAAACCTCTGTTTCACTATGCTAGCTTTCCCATTGAATACTCCCTTTAATGATTTAATCCCATTTTTGCCACCCTTCTTTGACTCCATAGCCCAGTAGCCAGTGACACCATTCTATCCATCTGTTTAGGGATTCCACCATCCAACTTTCAATACAAATCCAAAATCCCCCTGAACTTTAAGAACTAGCCTAAAATCTTAGAAAACAAAGCTAAAACATATAGAGAGAACCCTCTCTGAGTCATAGGTTGGCTAGAGCCTATACTTAAAAGATTGGTTTGTAGTTACCTCGGTCTTTTCCTTCTTCTAATAACTTCTAGGGAAAATTCTGAGTGATAACACATGGCTCATCCATTTTGTTTTCCTTTCATTTTGCAAAGATTGTAACAACCCACAATTTAAATGTACAACTAATTTGATCAACTATGTTATTTATAATCAACACACAACTATTCAACTAATTAGCATAGAATTTCCAAAACAAGAACATAGACAACCTACATGTAGCGATGATATTTCTTACATTGATTCTAAAGTTGAAATCTATTTGAATCTCGCTAACCGCAACAAAGTTTTAGGGACGACTCTCCACCCAACCGTAGGCTCAGCTGCACGTAATATTTCTACAATTGGCCACCCCCTCAACGTACTACTGTCAAGGAATCATTTATCTCACAATATTTTTCTCCCAAGAGAATGGATGAAGGAATGTTGAATCTCATCTTCCTCGTCATCCATTAAATAGATCAAAAACTGAAAAGGGGACCGCATGCACACATTCCATGTGTCAACATGCAACTTTTATTTCTTTATTTTAAGTTTTGTTTAATTTAATATTTCTCTTAATTTAACTCTTTCTTATATTATTCATTTTTACTTTTTGTTAACTTTACTTATTTTTACTATTTTTGTAGTTTACTTATACATATATTTATTTAGAATTTCAGTGTTATTATTTACTATTTTATTTATTTATTATTATTATATTCTCTTCAACATTTTATTATTTATTTACTATTATTTATTTTCTTTAATTTTTACTATTTTATTTATCATTATTTTCTTTTCTTTATTGCTTATCATTTATTATTTATTTTATTTATCTTTATTATTATTAGGGGACATTACAAATACATAATTAATTTGATATTCATATTACTTTAAGAAGAAGGAAAAATATCTATTGAGAGCGAGCCTTGTAGATAAAATTGTTCACAATTATATTTATTCCCTTTTGCTTCCAAGAATAAGATGATGTGATTAACAAGTAAATCTACTAAATGAAAGCTTTATTGGAATATTTGACAGGGTTGTTGTTTAGCACGCACCCATTGCATTCATTTAAAGCCATATGGACAATCTTGCATATACTGATAGAGGAGTATTACCTCTATAAAATGGAGAGTCTTTCTTGTTCCCCACAAGATTTTCTATCAATGTCAGTTCTTATAACCAACTCTCCCACCCCCTTAACTATCTTGGGCTAAGGGAGGTGTTACTTGTTTGCATTCTTGATTTCCAATGTTTGTTATGAAAATGGGGTTAAAATAACCTCTTTTTCTCAAAGTCTTCAAATCTCAAAATAAATGTCACCATCACATTCATTTCATCCAGAACTTTCTTGTGATATAAATTTCACCTCAATCTGACTCCTAGATTGAAAGTTATGTCCTTCCGAATTTTAGCCAATACATTAGGCCACATCATCATTATGCTTCCATGTGGCATCTATGCAGTCCATGTCTGGTCCTCGTGGCACTTCCATGCCAACATAGAACTAGGTCCACAACACCCTCTGCTACACCATGAGTGTATCTGAGCCTATGCATTTGTGTAATAACTTGCAACCCTAGATCCCTAGACTCTTGGATATCCTAAGGGAAGGGTTCTACTATGTCAAGGTTCCACTAGTGGGCCAACCCCCCAACACTTAGTATGAGATCCCACTCACTTCATATTTGGGCCTTCAAAGAAGTGTGCACCCTTTCCACCCCTAGATCCTTGGATCCTTGGATCCAACTATTATGTATTCAATATAGCACAAGGCTCGCCAAATGGTATTTGGTTCAAGTCATATCTAGGCCCACACATAGGTGTGTGCCCTCTCTATATCTGGATCTTAGGATCCAGCTCCACTTGAGGGTAATCCAACAAAGGCATAATATGACCTCCACATAAGTGTTGGTCTTTGCGTAATCCCAAATCCTCGAATCTCAGATACAAAAAACTTTTGTAAGTGCAACTTGGCTTTGCAATGGAGTTGGTTATCACCAACCTCTTAATCCTCAAATCCTGGATGTAAAAGGAACTTGAAAAGAGAAAACTGGCCCTAGATGAAGCTTGGGCTGCTATAAAAGGACTACTCCCTACCAGCATGTTGTGGTAAAAAACACAATCCCCCATTATTGATGTGTTCACTTCAAATAATGGGGACCCTTTCTATAAAATTTTGGCTAAACACCTTTTAGGATTTTTATTTAGTTGATTAACCTACGCTTTTGTTAATTTTTCATTTTCTTTGGATTCTTGTTTTGATTGCTTTGTTAAAATCAATTTTTCATAGGGTTCCCATTAATGCTTGTTTTACTTCGTTTGGACAACTGGTTTGTAAATGACACTCCAATGAAGTCTAATCATTTATGTCGCCTGGGTTAAAAATGCATAAAATGTAAATATTTCATTTTTTGTAAATAAATTAGTTTAATAATGCATTTATTTTAAATATTAACCCCTAGTTAGTTATCACTAACATTTTTCACTTTTCCTTACATAGCCAAATCATGAAGCATCGGGATTCAAGTAATTTACTCCAATTTTCAAAATAGATCACTAATCTCAAAAGCCCAAATATCAAAGTCGTTGTAATTTAGATAAGATAAATACATTGTAGATAATTTCATAATTTAGTTAATCATAAAAAAATCAAACAAAAATAAAATAAAATAAAACAGATATTTAAAATTAAATTTTAAAATTAAATTCATTATTATAATTAAATAATTATTAATTTAATTAAATTAATTTATTATTATAAATAAATATATTAATTTATTTATTAAAACTTACTATTATGTATATATATAAAATAAAAAATTACATCGCATATTGCAACCATCATAATTTTCATAACATACCAATCTTAAAAACCCCGATCCAAGGTTCTTGCAATATGCGATCATTAAAAGTCAAAAGGATTTAAGGCATGAACAAAGGTCTTTTTATAAGCTTTGTTTTTGTTTTGAGTTTCAAAAAACTCACTCATACGTATGAGTGGAGGTAGGTTAGATTAACTTTTATTAGTTTTTATTATTTATTATTTAAATATAATAAATTTTAATTAAATTAAACTTTACTTATTATTTTAGATTATTTAATAATTAATTATAAATATTAATTATTTAGTTAGTTAGATATTAATAATAAATGGTTTATTATTAATTAAGTTAGTTTATAGTTTAATAATTAAATTAGAATTAATTATTAGATAATTAGAATTCTAATTTGGGATTAGATTTTTAATTAAAATTTTGATTTTTACCCTAGCAACAGAGTTTCCAAATTATGTCAGATTTGACTTATCAATTTTGGAAGCTCATAGATTGAGTTTTACTTGGCCAAATGAGATCCAGGATGGCTCATTGGAAAGATAAAATCAAAGAGAACATTTCTGAGGAGGTTTCACTAATAGATTTGGTTATTAATTGGATCAAAAATCATGCATAAGATCAAGCTCCAAATTTCTAAAACAAAATCATTTCTCTGAGTTATTTTCTGCATTTTCATTTGTATTAAACCTCTTTTAATTGTAGATTCACTCATCAATAATATCCTTGGCCAATTAAACCATCACAGGCATCAATAGAGCTTATATTTTATTTTCAATTAAATTTGATTGGATTTGTTTTAATGCCAAAAATAGTATTTTGATTTTATTGTTGCATCTTAATTCATTTTGATTTCTTTTTGCAGGAAAACAGTAGAAGAGATATGGAGAAAAAAGATCTCAATCTATGAGAAAGCTCTAACAATTAAAGATTGAAATTTTGAGCAAATAAAATTGGATTGGGCAAATTTCTCTTCAACAAACTTTCATCTCAAGAATTCCTTTGCAAATATTATAAATAGCATATTGCAGAATGTAATAAAGGTTGCTCTCATCTACAATTCTGGAATTCTAAAAGTACTTTTGTAATAGGGATTTAGAGTTATAGGTGGGAGGAGTGGAATCTCAGATCTAGAGATTATTGAGGTTTTTCTTCTACATTCTGAGGTATGTATAATGAACAGAGTTTGCACTTTTGTAGCTATGGTTTTGAAAGCAGAAGCTCAGACGTTATAAAGGACTATTAGAGACCGCAGCTGGAGAAATGGATTCAATAAATTGGTATTTTGAATACTATTATTTTAAATGTTGGTTTTATTTTATGATAACAAGAATTGTGTCAATTTACTTACATATTTGTGCACTTTTGTCGGTATGGGTAATTTGCCTCTATTTTATATTGTTATTTATCTCTGTTCTTATGGGTTGAATTCTGATTTCTGAGTAACTATTTACTCATAAATCTGTCTTTTAATACTGATTAATAAATAGTTGTATGTTGTGAACTTTTTCCGCATATTATTATTTAATTATACAAGTTACTTATTAAATTATCAAGATCATTCTAAGAACTTCTTCCTAAGTGTTGATTGATTGATAATTTCAGTTAAAAGGTCTCAATAGGATGTGTTTTGGTATCCATAATGTCAATTAATTGAACTATTTAATTAACACGATATTCATTATAAACAAGACACATTTCAATCCCAATATTATAAATACCTGCTCTTTGTTGGGTTAGATCTATATCTGCCTAATTGAGATAGGATTAAGATAGTTTCTTTTGTGTGCATTTTAGAATAAGTTTGCATTTAGATTAATTTCTAGATTCTTTTAAGTCCTCTTCCCAAAGAGGCAAACTTTAGTAGTGGATTGGATGAACCCTAAATCAGCGTAAGGATCACTTTCTTGCCTGATCAACAAGAAGGATGATCTGATGTCTCTTTTCCATTGGTGAATGAAAGTCATATTTTAAAGCCATTGGAGATTGAGAAAAGGTAATTGGACCTAGTTGAACCATTCGGAACCACCATTCCAAACGGAAAATGAGCTGCTTTAAGGTCCGAACTGAGTGGTCATCCCCATGTTGTTGCAGCGATTTTCGAGGCTTCTACATAATTGGCGCTAGAAGGAGGACCTGAAACTTGTTGTCTGTTGGAGTCTTTTCAATTTTAACATTTTATTTAATCACGATGGCTCCTCATAAACTTCCAATTTGGAGTTGTATCCATGGACGTGCATCTTCAAATACTCCACCTGAAGTGGTAAGACTCTTGTCTCATGTAAAGTTTAATGGTGAGAGAAATAATTCTACTTTTAATCATGTCTTTCAATTTATTCAAAAGGTTTCAAATTATGATTTTCAAGGAATTGATGAAGGCATTTTATGCAGAATTTTTACTCTCACGTTTGCAGCAAAAGCTAGAAACTAGTGTAGAACTCTTCTGGTTGCCTCAATTCACAGCTGGGATCAATTTGTTACAATTTTCATTTGTAAATTTGACCGATATGATTATGATCAGGCATGTGATGAAATTAAATATCTACGAAATGAAAATGAGTCTGTTAGAGATTTTAATATTCGACTTCATTTGAATTGTTTAAAATTTAATGTCAAAAATAAACCTATGAAAGAAGAATCACTAGATTTGTTTGAATATATTTGTTCTCTTCCTCTCATTCCCAATTCATATGAAATTAGTTCAAGCTTTGTTTAATCCCCTTCCAACATAAATGAGAATTCCAATTTGGATGTGCAAATAAATTGGGATGAAGAGGTTTCACAAAGTTTGGAAAATACTTATGATCAAATGCAAGAAGACAACAGCACCAATTTTGAAGAAAGAGCCACCTTGAAATCTGAAAGCTACTTTGAGGTAAATTCAAAAAATCAAATTGGAAATCAGCAAGTGCAAACAGCAATCAAAGTAAATAATAAATTGCACACTGCTGTACAAATTTCTGAATTTTTCCATAATGAACAAATGCCGAAATCAGGGCAGCAAAGCAATCTTCTTCAAAAAAGCATGAGTACGCAAAGGAACGATTTAAATCTGAAATTTACAATGAGCATAATGTACAAGAATTCTTAAACAGAAACATTTTTAAATGCATTATTTCAGATTCACATTTTTCTCTTTATCCTGATATTTTTAATGACGGTAATTTTTTCCCTCTTGGTATTAATGATATTTCAAAAATTAAAGAGGATGATTTAAATGAATTACCAATAAATTTTTATCAAGAAAGAGAAACAATAATTGATCATTCTTTTACCATTAATGAACATGAAATTCTTGTTCCTACTTGTTTTGATATATTGGATGAGATTGAAGGGAATTCTAGAGAATTTTATAAAGTCATTTATGATAATTACTCTGACATTGAGGATGTTGATTTCTATTTTTCTCAAGAGAATCCGAGAAGATTCAAATAACATCTGAGAATGAGGGACATTTTAATTTAGAAATTATTACAACTAATCCTCATTCTAAAGCAACAAATTATCTTCATGATTTCACTATTCGAGAAAATATTCCAATTTATGATTCATATCATGATCAAGCTTTCATTCTTGTTCATAATCATAAATCTCTTTCTAATTCACAAGTTGGAATTCGAAATTACTCAAATTCCATAATTCTAGCCAATCCTTGTAAAAAAAAAACTATTCAAAACGATCCCAATTGTGTTGTTACATTAGTTGTACAAATAATGATTTCATTTTATTTTTGTTTCCTCACCTATTTTGTATAAAATCATATTTATTTTCAGATTTTATCTTACAGATTTTTGATACATTATGCTGGCATATTGAGCACTTTACTATCAAACATTCAATTGATGCATTGCCTTGTTGGAAAATTGAAGTTTTATATTATAATCAAAAGCATCAAAAGATATTTCAATTTCAATTTCAATCAATGTTAATGTTTTGTCAAAAGCTTCTATCTTCTTAAAAACAATATCAACAAGAGAATGTATTTTTAGAAATCTGTCAGCAATCCAATTTAATTAATAATTTTTCATTTCATTTGAAATATTTCCATCCATTTTTCATTAATTCATTTGAAAAATATTTGGAAATTTTTCTTTCATGAAAGATTGTCAATAGCTTAACATTTACACATAACACTAACAGTTTCTTCCAGGCCTTTGAATCTAAAAGCTCATATCCACAATCTGGCCTTTCATCTCCTCTTTTGAACATTTCTCAATTATTAATAGAAATCCATCTAGATTTATATGATCCAATTGGTATTCAATTGGAAAGGAAATTTCAAAAGAAAGAGGTTTTTATTAAGTTGCTAACAATAACTGTGCATTCTACTTACAGATTTAATTTTCTTAGTTTAGTTAGATTTGTATTTTTATTACTAACATTTGAATTGCAATTACATTGGAAATATGACTATACCTAGTCATTTTCATGTATATGGTTAGAATAGGAGTAGAATTAATGTAGTTACTTTATTTTTAACAGTTCTGTAGATATAAATAAAACAAAGCAATCAGTGCTTCTCATATCATATACATTTTCAGTGAAACATTTTCTTCCTATCAAAAAGTTTTAATTCTTGTTTTCCTTTTTAAAATTTCTTGCAGCAATACCGCTACCCTTGAATACATCTCTGCCTATTTCGAATAATGTATTGACATAATTTAATTGAGTATGCATCTGGCACACATTTAAATTTGTGTTGATATTCTTCCACAATTAGTGGCTTTATCCCATTCGGACCTTTAGTTTATTATCTGATGTTGTAATACGCATCATATTCATTTACTAAAGGCATTATTGAACAGTCACTATAATAATACAGATTCTTCTCAAGTTATTCGGAATAAGCAGAGGTAATAAATTGTTGTTTCAATTGAAAAGGAAAGACTATTTTCATATTTATTTCTAGTAAATTTTATATCTCCTGAACATGAATAAGCAGATTATATTTAGGTTGATTGCTCACTCTGATTTAGAATAAATGATGAGATGATTTTAAACAAAGTTGAAATTTTGATAAATCGAAGGAAGAATTTGAAGATTCATGAAGTAAAAGCTACAAAGAATTTACTTCCAAGTACGCATTTACAAGTTCATTTTCATCTATTAGTTTCTTTTTCCTTAGTTTATTTTTATTCTTATTATGTTTTATTTGCAAGTTTTCATTTGTTTTCAAAACTTGAAGTAAGCAGCAAACCCACTTCAAATTTGCAACAGGTTCTAGGAAGTTTTATTTGTAATTCATTAGAATTTGAGCATTCTTAAATTTTGCTTTTATTCATTTAAAAAACCCAATTGAAACTGAAAACAATATCATAAGATCTCATCGGAAGTAGTTCTTAGCATTTTTTATAACAAATTATTCATAAAATATCTCCGATGTATTACCTCACTCATATGCCATATCGCATTTCACATCTCGGAGGTTTGCAGTTGAAGTATACTTCCATTATCGTGAATCGCCGATCTCCGATAATCGACTTTACCAATATTGCGACAACCATGTAATTCCGGACTCGATATGAAATTCAAATCAAATTCATAAAAAATATCGTGTCCGCTCAATCGCAATAATGGTAAGAGCATAACTTTTAAAGGGTTGATGTCTTGGATCCGATATGTTATTAAATTTTCATCATAAAATTATCGGGTCCACTTTTCATCGCATATCGGCATATCAAGAATTGTTACCTCATGTGCGTAAAATCGTTGATCGCCGATTAGACACGTCATCCATCATATCGCCGATATCGTAATCGTTTCATCGCATTTTTATTTATGCTCACATCACAATTCCGAATTTGCGATGCGCATTGTGTGATGTGGGAAATACAATGTAAATATTCCCCGATCCCTGATATAATATTTCTTCAATGATGTGATCGCTTCATCACGTCGCACATTTTCTCAATGCATGTTTTCATATCGGCAATTTTTCATTGCAACCTCCGATGCGATAGCTTCCAATACATGCCTCTAAGCCATTAACATTTAATCAATATATGGCATAGAAATAAAGGTGAAGTCTTGCCAATTAAACTTGAAGCATGGTGAAGAAACATGTGATGCGAATTATCCGATATGACGATGTGTTATTTTAAAAGCGAGCTTGGGTAACCACTATGGTAAGAAAGCAATTGATGACAAATTTGCAGCATATTCAAATCATTTCTATTTCTCTTATATTTCAGTGTTAAATATATAATTCCATAATTAAATAAGGAATTCAAGACCTCTCTATCTTCATATTTAAATTTTATTATCTTGGATTTGGTCTTGATTTTGGACAATTTATAAAATCATGGAGTTTATATGAAACTTATAATAGTTTAAGAAACATTGATTACTGCAAATTCTCACTCTCATTTCTGATGCATTTCTTTTAATTTCAATTCTCTTGAGCATTAAGCATTCCATTTTTATATTTTACTGCTTGCTTTAGTATAAATAAAATAAATAATGATTTTTGGTTATAGGATTTTGGTTAGTTTGACTTCTCCGTGTTTTTAATGTTAATTAAATAAGAAGTCAACTAGTTTTGGAGAAACTGATACCTGTTCAAGTAAGATAAGATAAGATTAAATATAATTTAATATATATATATAGTATAGTATATATTATATTATATATATATTATTCAATGGTAAGATTCATTGTGTACCCACTTTCATTAATTTCCATTTCGTTACTTTAGTTTCAGTTTTGTTTTTCTAGCATATAAATCTATTTTGCAGTTCTCCATTTGAAACTTTCAATCCTCTGCCGGATCATATTTTCGAAGTCATATACTCTTCTCCTAGTTGTATTTCAATAAGCAGCGATAATCTTCGTCGAAACAGCTACACCAGGAAGTTTTTGAACCTTTAGTTTGTTTCTTTAAGCATTTATTTTATTAAAAAATGATTAAGATGATGCTTTGAAACAAGAAGATTGATATTAGACAGGAAGTTTTCATTGTGGCTGAACTTTATCATCATTGCCATCCAAAAAGCCTAAAAACACTTACAACCCTACAAGGTATGGTTTTTCTAAATCTCGACATAAGAAGGAATGATTACACGATTATTTTCTTTTTCTTCATATTGTTGAGACAATGGTATAACCATTCTTGTTAGAGTTTGTATTTCAAAAACTTGGATTTTCCTTTCACTTTTCAATTTCTTCATTTTTGTTTGCTGATTTCTTTTCTCACTTTAGCATAAGAATTATTTTCCTTTAGTTTTCAGTTTTGATTTTGGTGACTTTGCTATGATTTATATGGAAAGCCTACTTGTTACCTAACAATGGTCAGCATACATGGAGAAAATTTGTTAATAGTCACCTATTAGCTTTTTCTTAAATCTCTTAGTAAAGTTTGATTTTCTTATTATAAAGGTAGACATACTTAAAGACGAGATTACCAATTTAAAGAAGTTGACAAAGTATCATAAAAGCTGGAGAAATTTCTTTTTCATCAAAATTGTAATCATTTTGAAATTTCAATATTTTATTAAGATCTTTCAAAGTTCTATTATCAGTTAAAAAAAATTATTTTTAACCAAGTAAAGACACTTTACAGCAAAGCACCTTTAACTCTGAAATTGTCATTCTTAACTCTTAAGGAGTCAATGATTCTCCCTATCCCAAAGAGTCTTATTTTTTTATAATATAATCCAGAGATATATTTAAACTTAAAAGATAAGAGGTTTCATTATGAGCATACTTACCATGATCATAGGGGAAAAATCGGCTGACATTACCAACACTACTAAACAAACCAGGGTAATGGCTTATGATTGCAAACAATTATAAGACAAGGGGTCTCATCACGAGCCAGCTTGTCCAACCCAATTATAACCAGTGAATGGCATTGTCAACTATCTAGCTACTAAACCAGAACAATGGCTTTTAGGAACAAAAAAATAATAAAATAATAAACATATATAAATGGATTTATCTCTATTTCAATAATTCTTAAGGAGATGGGACTTTGAATCATTGATTATTAAAAGGGAACCTTGTCGAGACTATAGATGTTTGCTGGCAGCAGTGGCTCTACCAATGACAAATGATTTTAAAAGCTAAGTTGTAAAGTGACCCCTGCTTTATCTCTACAACTAATTAAAAGCTGATATAGAGTTTTGAAATATTTTAATTTATGAGGAATTTTAAGAAAAATTGCAATTTGATGATTCTTGCTTTTATTCAGACTAATGAACCTGGTCAAGCAATCCAAAAATAATTTTCTTGTCTTTAATTATTCACTCTAATTTTAGGAAAATCTCATTCATATCAAACAAAGATAATTGGTTCTTCTCCCGTGTGTCACCATTGTTGTGGTAAAAAACACAACCCCTCGTTATTGATGTGTTCACTTCAAATAATGGGGACCCTTTCTATAAAATTTTGGTTAAACACCTTTTAGGATTTTTATTTAGTTGATTATCCTACGTTTTTGTTAATTTTTCATTTTCTTTGGATTCTTGTTTTAATTGCTTTATTAAAATCGATTTTATATAGGCTTCTCATTGATGCTTGTTTTACTTTGTTTGGACAACTGGTTTGTAAATGGCACTCCAATGAAGTCTAATCATTTATATCGTCTGGGTTAAAAATGCATAAAATGTAAATATTTCATTTTTTGTAAATAAATTAGTTCAATAATGCATTTCTTTTAAATATTAACCTCTAGTTAGTTATCACTAACATTTTTCACTTTTACTTACACAGCGAAATCATGAAGCATCAAGATTCCAGTAATTTACTCCAATTTTCAAAATAAATTACTAATCTCGAAAACCCAAATATCAAAGTGACTGTAATTTCATAATTTAGTTAATCATAAAAAAAAATCAAACCAAAATAAAATAAAATAATAATAATAATAGTAATAATAATAATAATAATAAAACCACTGATTTTTAAACATTAAATTTTTAGAATTAATTAAATTAATTATTATAATAATATAATTAATTTAATTAAATTAAAACTTAATATAATATATATATAAAATAAAAAATTACATCGCATATTGCAACCATCATAATTTTCATAACATACCAATCTTAAAAACCCCGATCCAAGGTTCTTGCAATATGCGATCATTAAAAGTCAAAAGGATTTAAGGCATGAACAAAGGTCTTTTTATAAGCTTTGTTTTTGTTTTGAGTTTCAAAAAACTCACTCATACGTATGAGTGGAGGTAGGTTAGATTAATAAAAAACCCCGATCCAAGGTTCTTGCAATATGCGATGATTAAAAGTCAAAAGGATTTAAGGCATGAACAAAGGTCTTTTTATAAGCTTTGTTTTTGTTTTGAGTTTCAAAAAACTCACTCATACGTATGAGTGGAGGTAGGTTAGATTAATTTTTATTAGTTTTAATATTTATTAATATTTAAAATATTAAAAGTTTAATTAAGTTTAATTTATTAAACTTTAAATTTAATTAAATTAATTAATTTATAAATAGTTAATATTTAGTAGTTAGATATTAATTAGTAAATAGTTATTAATTAATTAAGTTTAGTTCATAATTTAATAATTAAATTACGAATTATATTAGATAATTAGAATTTTAATTCAGAATTAGATTTTTAATTAAAATTTTGATTTTTAGCCCAGCAACAGAATTTCCATATTTATGCCAGATTTGACTCATCAACTTTGGAAGTTCATAGATTGAGTTTTGCTAGGCCAAATGAGGCCCAAGATGGCTCATTGGAAAGATAAAATCAATGAGAACATTTCTGAGGAGGTTTCACTAATAGATTTGGTCATTAATTGGATCAAAAATCATGCAGAAGATCAAGCTCCGAATTTCTAAAACAAATTCAATTCTCTGAGTTATTTTCTGCATTTTCATTTGTACTAAGCCTCTTCTAATTGCAGATTCGCTCATCAATAATATCATTGACCAATGAAAGGAAACTACATGTGAGAGAGAGGATGAAGGCTGAACAATGTTGCTCCAGCTAGGGTTCCTGTGTAAACCCTTTTGCCCTACACCTATGTGCTCACTGATACCCTGAATCTGCTTCTCTGCTGACTCGTTCTCTATGAATCCGCCCTCCGGAGGGGTGGGCACGACCCCCCCTCCCCACATCGGTCCCTCTTCTGACAATTTTGCAAGCGCAGACACTCAATCCAATCCCTGCTCCACCCCGCTGGCTGCCCATAACATTGATCCTGCCATCGACAACGCTGGTGACTTTGTTGCAGGTTCCACGGCCGCCCAAGACAAAGGCATCGACCAGAATGCCTCGACGTCACGGCCAAAGGCATCCTCTGCTACATGCATCCCCAAGTCTGCAGAAAGAATGAAAATAGATCTCCCCAGTCACCGTATAAACAGCCAAATCCAATATATGAGGGATCATGCACTCATAGGCAAGTTTCTCGGATTCTGGCCAACTGAAAAGGCCTTGCAAGGATGGATCGCTTCCAAATGGAAGCCTAAAGGACAAGTTACCCTGCAACTCGGTCCCAAAGGTTTCTTCACTGCTACTTTCCACTGTCTGGAGGAAAAAACTCGTATCTTTGAGGGAGGCCCGTACTTCTTCAACTCTACAGGCCTGTACCTTCGTGACTGGATAGAGATTCAATCCAAACAAAGAAGATTTCAACTAGGCTCCAGTATGGATCCGTATGTACTCTCTTCCCCTAGAATACTGGAATGAGGAGACCTTAAAGGACATATGCAATAGCCTGGGGGTTTTTATCAAAGTCGTTGAGGAAACTAAATTTCGAAGATACACCTCCTATGCCAGGATTTGTGTAAACATGCATCTGGCCAAAGCACTCACGGACTCGGTAAGTCTATTTCATGACAATTTTGAATGGGTTCAAACAATAGACTACGAGCATGTTCCATTTCATTGTAGGAAATGCCATGAACATGGCCGCCTTTTCAGGGATTGCCCTCTGAATCTTTAGTCTAAAGCCCCAGTCACTGAAACTAGCAAAGAAGCTGAGGGATTCACAAAAGTCACCAGCCGAAGAAAGCATGCCAAGAAATCTCCAGTCGACCTAGAGAATCTCAAGAAACATGAAACACAAAACAGCTTCGAAATCCTGACCTCCCAAGATAACTTGGAGGATCACCTTTCTATCCCTCCTTCTTCAGATCCACCTCCTTCCT